>WJXA01000192.1:0-101694 GCA_014282245.1 Rhododendron simsii | reverse complement strand
AGAGACACATCCCTTGCTTGCGGCCTCAATTTTCTCTATCGTTTTATGGATTGTATGCTTGGATCCAAGAGTTGTTTTCTGCTTTTCATAATTCTAAAATGGATCAAAAAGTTCACGGCATTTTAGAATTGAAGAAAAGAAGTATTTATAACTTATGAACTTATGCTACGATATTTGCAAATCACCTGTACTTCAAATAGTCCTGACAAATCAAGGTCTTGTGACATTGCTATTAGCTGAAAAGCATTGATGAAACTTGGAGCATTGAAGGTTTTGTTTCAGTCTCATTTTCCTACATAAGGTGCAAGATATCTCTTAGGTGACATTGTCAATTGTGGAACTTTCTATGTTGCTTTCTACTCATTAAAGTCATTACCTCAATTGAACCTAAAGCTGCATGAACATCATCCAAGTTGGTATCTTCATCACATTCGAAATGCACTGCAGGCTCATAATCTGTTTGAAACCACTTATCTTCAATAATTTCTGATAGTGTTATTCGCTGCATTGGCAAAACAAGATATTGTTGGATTTCCAGTCATAATTCCACAATTTGTTTCTGTTTACTAATAATGATGGTGTAGAGCACTACCGTTCGTGGATTCGGATCAAGTATCCGGGAGATCAGTTTCTTATGGCTTTCTGTAAACCACTCAGGAAATACGTATTCTGCTCTCAGGATCTATTGCAAGGACATTTTTATCTAGTGTAAGAAATTTGCTGATTCTATAAAATTTGGGTATTTTTATAATTTGGTTTGATGGCATACCTTCAGATACAAGTTCACCAGGCTACGATCATCAAAAGGTAGAAATCCGGCAAGTAATTCAAAAAGAATGACTCCACAGGACCAAATATCTACGGCCGCTCCCTCGTAGCCCTTATTTGTAATCAGCTGTTCACCAATCATGAAGATTGTAATGAGGTTAGCTGTCTGCCTGTCTGCTTCTTTTTCATACAAAGGTAATCTTCATTCTCTTTCAAAATTTCTTGCTTTCGTTTTAACTTTAATGCAAGAAAACAAGGTATAAATAGTGTTTTAACATGAAAATTGTCTATTACCTCTGGTGCTACATAGCTTGGAGAGCCACATGCAGTAGATAGTAGGTCCCCGGGCTGTTAATTCAGTAATGAAAAGAGGGTTACTCTAGGAACCATGTGGGGGTTACGTGGTTCAGCATTTAAAAGTCAGGGAGTCAATCCGTACAAGCCCCAAATCACAGGGAGGTAACATGTCTTGAAAGAATAAGCAACAGTTACCTTTCGCAACACACTGAGTCCAAAATCTGATACTTTCAGATTTTCGTTTCTGTCCAAAAGCAAGTTTTCTGGCTGTAAATAAAAATGCCAAGATCCAAGTAAATTTCCAATTTTCCCCTAGTAGAGAACTGTGAAAAGAAGACCTGAGCAGGATAGTTAGTTTCATTCTGACCTTTAGATCTCTGTGGTAAACCCCTCTGGAATGACAATAGTCTACAGCATCGATTAACAGCTGAAAGTGCTTCCTTGCCTCTCTTTCATCAAACCTTTTGACATATAACTGAGAGAGAAAATTTTCAAGGTAATTAGAATTGTTTGTAAGATCTCCCGAACACCAGTTTTGGCTTCCAAAAGTCAACTAGTTGAATCTTACCATCTTATCAGATAGCTGCCCTCCTGATACATAGTCCATTACCATGTAAATTTTTGTCTTTGTGCCAATCACCTGTGAGTTGAAAATCAATATCTATATCAAGAAAGTTCTCTAGACGAGTCAAATCCGGATTCGAAGCAGCTATAATACCTCGTGTATTTTAACAATGTTTGGATGATTCAGAAGCTTCATTGTTCTTATTTCTCTCTTCACCTGAAAAACGAAGCTCCGTGCATCAAAAAAAGATGCAGATTTGAATCTATTTGGGAACTTACCAGCCCTTTTCTTACATTTTCCCATGCCAAATTTCCACTTTCCCGAGATTTCATTTCAATGCGTTTGATTTTTCCCTCAAGAAAACTTTGAAGAAACTACATTTGGAACAAATCTAGTGTAGTGAGCTAGTTAATTAGTGATTCAAACCACGACTGCAAATCAACTTTTACATACCCAATGAAGCATAAAAAAAGACAAAGATAGGGGTTTTTTGAAATGGGTTTTCGTGGAACTCACCTGGTACATGAGATTTCTTTTTATGACCATTTGCTTATCGATGATCTTGATCGCAACGTACTGACCATTGTCTGTGTTTACGGCCAGCTTGACCTTCGCAAACATGCCTTCTCCAATCGTCCGAATCAGTTGGTACTTCCCAATGCTGTTTGTGTATCCCATTCTGAGACAAATTCAGTACCCTCTCGCCAATTGCTTTATGTCCGAGCTCTCTGAAGCTCTGTTCATTCTCCGTCAATGTTGGAGTGCTACTTATATCCTTTTCTTTTCTCAGCTAGTGCTCAAGTTGGGGGCAATTTTAACTCTGATTCTTTGACTTGTTTCGATCTTTGAGGAATTATTTTTTCCGTGTGAATCTCATGTTTTCTACTATAATAAGAGATACAAAAATGACGGCACACGGCTTCATTGTGTATTATTTGGAGGATTAATGGGCTGAGCTGCTGGCTAGTTGGTGAGGGTGAAAAGGGTGTGTGTTTTGAATGGAAGGTGGTGACCGTCATCTACCAATTTGACACAGTGGGGTCGCTAATTATTGTCGTGGATCAACCCAGGTCATACTTGGAACAAATGCATATTTGAGAGGTGGTGGGGATGGTGCTGTACAGTGGTGTATGCAGTATCGTGTTGCGCACCTTCGAGTCGTTGGATCGTGCATCCGATGGCTCGGATCTCATCTCTGCAATGAATGACTCGATCGTTTGTTGTCGAGATGAGATCCAAGCAGTCGGATGCACGATCCAACGGCTCAGAGGTGCAGAACACGCCTCACTGCACAGCATCAACCCGAAGTCAATTGAGAGAGAATATCTAGTGTGGGATCCCACATGCTATTTGCGTACATACTTCTAATCTCAGATCCGACGGCTGATGTGCAATGCATCTCGGGAATTTGTTTAAGGAAGGAGTTACTTGGGAATTGGTTTAAAAGGGTTTTTTTTTTTGGATCGGCGGAATTGGTTTAAAAGTTTCTCTTACGTCTTCCTTGAGATCAAATCTTCAATACGGAAGAATCCATATATCTTTATTCTCGTGCATTTTCAGTCGCAGAATTGCAAGGCTAAAAATGCACGGGCTTAGAAGTACAGACACTATTTGGTTCAGGTGATCTGGTATGTTTTTGTGCAACAAATGATTGGGAAAATGACGCTCATGACGTATTTTGATAATTAATATCTTCTAAAGACATTCTAAGAACATTTGTTAATGAATAAAATGTCCTTAACGGGTATTAATTATTAAAATATGTCCTTGGCCGTCATTTTCCCGAAACGATTCTAGTGGTGAAGTTCATGGACCACTTTTGCCTCTTGATTTATGCCAAATTTCATGTTGATCCTAGATTAAATGCTATCTGATCTATATAGCTTTTTATATTAGATTATCTTGAAAAAAGCAATGGATGAGAGAATTCTTGATCTCTTATTATCTTAATTAAAATTGAAACGCATTAAGAGTCTGATTGAGAAAATACCTTCTTAAAAAATAAGTACTTATTTTACATTTTTAAATTAAAAAATAATGTAAATAAAAATTAATTTTTTGATTTTTTTATTGCACCGTATTAAAGATCTCAATGAGATCTTTTAAACAATATTCATATTGCATATTTTTAGACTTCAATAAGCCATCATTTTTGAGCTTGAAATTACTTTCTTAAAAAATAAGTACTTATTTCACGTTCCGAAACAGGGCCTAAAAGTAGGTCAGTCCAGGGAAGCCTAGTCAACCACCTAACGCCCTGAATTTTATGAGTAAATTATTCAATGGTCTTTTAGAAAATCATCACATGGTGCTTCAGTACCTGTCTCCATCTCACATTTCTATGGAGTGTAGACACTTAGGCCCCATTCCAGAACTTGAAATAAGTACTTATTTTTAATAAGGCAATTTTAAGTTCAAAAATAATATGTTAATGCAAATAATTTTCTTACCAATATGGATCTTGTTTAATTAGATCTCATCAAGATCTTTTATACAGTTCAAAAAAAATCAAAAAAATTATTTTTTACTTACATTATTTTTGAGTTTAAAAATGTAAAATAAACTGTTTATTTTTTATGAAGATTTTTAAAACGGGGCCTTAGTAGGTCCTCACAAAAATGTATACCACATTCCACATGACTCGCAAATAATTTAAGGGACCACACTTCCAAGATTAGTGTGATCTCTTGCTACTAGAATACTTGGCTGTGGCATACTGATAGAGAGTTTCCTATTTTTGTAAGGTTGCAGGATCCATTTGTTGCTTGTTTTGCTCTTTTATTTTTTGAGGCCCAAAACATTTGTTGAGACTCGCAGCTCATGTGCTTTAAGAACTGTCTTTTCAACCAACGATTGATTATTTGTTCAATTAAATGGGAGTATTTTCTCTCTTACTGAGCTTTCTGTTATGTGGACTTATGTATCGTTTGATATAATTCAGATAATAATATTTTGCTGCCGCATGTGATTAAGGAAACACTATTTTTTCCAATGATTTTTGGCATGTAGATTTGTTTGTCTAATATGTACTCTTGGATATCGAGGTAATTTTAGGGTACATTTTTTTTTTACTTAGAATTTCTCTTATCTAAATTGCAGAACTCTAGTGACCAAATTAAAAAATCGCATGTACTACCATTTAATACTTGTTATTATCTATCTATATCATAAAATAGAGCAGTTTTTTTTTTGAAAATGTCTTGGCATACAAATGAGAACAACATTTATATTAATTGGATTACTCTTCATTAAAATAGTAGGTATGTGATTAAAAAATGAACAATAAAGGAAAAACCTAATTATTGCTTTACTTACCAAATATTTATGTCCTTTTTTTGTAATATTTATTAATTTTTTCCCTCTATCTCTATCTTCATCAAGTTGGATTACTCTTCATTAAAATAGTAGTCATGTAATTAGAAAAGAAACAAAAAAGGAAAACCTAATTATTCATTCCCCCAAGTTTTCTTACCAAACATGACAAATTGATTCTTGGAATACATCAATTTGTCACACTCCAACCATACTCCTTTTAACAAACATGTGGGGTCTACGCATATATTGTTGGATTCTCACACATTTATGTGAGAATGGTGTGGTTGGGGTGTGACAAATTGATGTGTCCTTAGCATTATTGTTCTTTTTTTTTTTCATAACATTTGCTTTTCCTCTCTCCAATTTGAGAGAGAGAGAGAGAGAGAGAGGGAGAGAGAGAGAGAGAGAGATATTTAGTAAGGAAAGTAATAATTAGACTTTTTTGTTTCTTTTCTAATCACATGGTTACTATTTTAACGAAAAATAACTCGATGGTGATAAATGTTGCCCTCATTTGTATGCGTATAAATAGAGCAATTTTTTTGAAAATGTCTAGACATATAAATGAGAGCAAATTTATTGCCATCGAATTATTTTTCGTTAAAATAGTAAATAGGAAAATTTTCTTTGAAAATGTCTAGACATATAAATGAAATCAACATTTATTGCCATCAAATTATTTTTCGTTAAAATAGTAGCCATGTGATTAGAAAAGAAACAAAAAAAGAAAACCTAATTAGTGTTTTCCTTACCAAATCTCTTTCTCTCTTTTTTAGTACTTCTTTCCTCTCTATCTTTATAAAGTTGAATTGTTTTTAGTTAAAATAGTAGCTATGTGATTAGAAAAGAAACCAAAAAGGAAAACCTAATTATTGATTTCATTGCCAAATTTCTCTCTCCTTTTTTTGTAACATTTTTTTAGTTAAAATAGTAGTTATGTGATTAGAAAAGAAACAATAAAGGAAAACCTAATTATTGATTTCCTTACCAAATTTCTCTCTCCTTTTTTTGTAACATTTTTCTTCCTCTCTCTATTTCTCTCAAACTTGATAAAGATAGAGAAAGAAAGGGAGAGCAAATATTACGAACAGAGAGAGAGAGAGAGAGAGAGAGAGAGAGAGAGAGAGAGAGAGAGAGAGAGAGAGAGAGAGAGAGAGAGAGAGAGAGAGAGAGAGAGAGAGAGAGAGAGAGAGAGAGAGAGAGAGAGAGAGAGAGCAATAATTAGATTTTTTTGTTTCTTTTTCTAATCACATTGCTATTATTTTAACAGAAAAAAATTCGATGGCAATAACTGTTGCTCTCATTTATATGTCTAGACATTTTTAAACAAAACCACTCTGTTTTATAATACAGATTTGAGATAATATTTTAATATGTGCGGATATTAAAAAAATGAGATTATTATTAAAAGTGCCTTTAGGCACGAATAATCCGCTAGTTCTAATATATAATGGGAGAGCAGTGGTTTGGTGGACAAATTTGAAAAGATGTGGTTTAAAAACCAAACAATTGCTGCAGTTGGACAATATTCACGACCACAAAGACAAAACGCAGAGGAATACATATCCGAATTAGGATGTGAAGAGAGCGACGGCCAGGATTGGGATTTGGTGCTGTATAATAGAGATGACAACGAGCAAGAGTCGCAAGACTAATTGGTTTTGTTCACAGGACTACAAGTCTACAACAATGGTTGAAATCTACGTTGGGATGATGATACGTGTGCATTTTCTACTCTACATACATCATTAGATGCATGTCGAACGAATGCTAATTGATTTTGAGTTATTGATTATGCATGGGAACTGATTTTCGCGCTCCAAGATTTACTGCAGGCGCTCCACCTTTTTGTTTTTATACTGTAATGTTGCTGTCAACATCAGTGTATATTTTGTTTTTACACTGTGATGTTGCCAACAACATCACAGTTTAAAAACAAAAAGGTGGAGCGCTTGCAGTAAATCTTGGAGCGCGAATATCAATTCCCTTGATTATTTGGTTGTTTGCATGATGAACTTTCATTTTGTATCTATGGATGAATCCACACGCTTCAATTTACATCATCAGCTCTAATTGCTACTCTGTTCCGGTTTCTTAAAAAAAGAACTTTTACAAAAGAAAGGTAATTTCAAGCTCAAAAATCATGTGTTTATGCAAATAATTTTTCTACTAATATGGATATTGTTTAATAGATCTCATTGAGATCTTATAAGCGGTGCAAAAAAATTTGAAATATTATTTTTTATTTTCGTTATATTTGAGTTTGAAATTACATTTTTTTTGAAAAAAAAGGTTTAAAAAGAAAGTGGAATGGGATCGACCGAAATCATTAGCATTTTGCTTTAAAAAAAAAAAAAAGGGATCGCAGTGTGGCTCACAGATGTAAGACAGAAAAGAAGAGACCGAGAACTGAGGAGGGAGCTAGGTTGAAGTACGTACATATAAAGTTGTCGTCAAAATCGGTGAAGAGGTGAATTAAGTTAACCTTTCTATTCACGAAATTAATCAAACTTTTCAGATTAATTTTTGGCTTGTACATGCATTGCGTGTGGCCCGGCCGCCGGTATTTAATAATCCTAGTTCTCACTTAGCCCTGAGGTCTAAAATTGGTTCCGCCAAAATTTAGAACAGAGGAAAATTTACAGAGCGGCCTAAGAACGATGTTTTGTTTTTTTTTTTTAACCACTGCACGAGCTATTGAATACTCCTATCGATCTGTTTTTATCATTGGTTATTTTAATGTCTACGTGCAAGGATATGATTTATCTAAAATTTTAAAACTCTTTTAATGTGAACTCAATCACAAATATCCAACTCCCTATTCTTCACCTCCCAGCCTTGTCATGCTCCTCTTACGCCTCCCCTTCCCCTCCACCCTCACCTCCATCTCCACAACACCCACCCACAAAACCAGCTCACACCCCCCCCCCCCCCCCCCCCCCCATCTGCTTGTCCGGCCTTGCTGTGGCCGATCTGGTGAAGATTTGAAGATGGGATGACTTGGTTTCGCTCATCCAGCGAATAAACTGACAGATTCAGTGCAGCGGCTTCCGGCGATAACGTCCTTGGCCGGGTTTTTTAAAAATAATTTTATAGTCTCTTTTTGGTTTCGTTTGTTTTGGATTTGATTGGTTTGGTTCTCTTCCTTTAATGGTAGTTTTCCCTCCCTTGTGTGGGGTTTCTGGTGTTCTTTTAACTGTCTTTGCTACAATTGAGGATTTGTGTTGCTCTTTTTGTTTGGAGGTCGGTCATAGCCGATTAGTCGGCAAAGCCTGGTTGCGAGGCTCTAGTGGGTGATCTTAGGTAGCTAGATATCTTGTTTGGTTATTTACTCCTCTTGAGACGATAATGTATTCAACTGTTTTCTCATATAACACAACTACCATTTTGGCAAAAAACAAAAAAAACGAATTAATGATGTAACCAATGATTGCATCCATCTAGTCCGTGCTCAACTCTCTCTCTCCCTCTCTCTCTCGGTTCAACGGAAGTACTCTCTTTTCTTTTACTTGTTGGCTAGCTTTTGTGGAAAAATAACAACGCATCCATTTTCAATCTGGACCGCAATGGTGCGGACCTTGTGAAACACATTCTTGCAGGTGCTTGTGAAATGGCACTCAATTCTGGGCCACACGGACAGAACTATACCTCTAAACGGATTTATCAATTATACGGAGTAGTTGGAAACCTCGGATTACTGGTCCTTCAAACTCAATACCGATGGTGCTGTGAAAGGAAACCTGGGCCATGCTAGCTGTAGCCATCATTCGCAACCATCTTGGCATATGGGTCAGCGCGCATGTTCACGAACAGTGCACATAGCGACGGAAATGTGGGGCCTGATCGAGAGATATGGTCTTAATCTAGTCAAGAACCTCAACCTCCCAAATCTTATCGCGGAAGTAGACGCCAAGGGTATCATCAAACTCATTTTCGGCAATACACCATGAATGTCATCCACTCGGTATCATCCTTGACTGCAGGTTTATGCTGGCTAGGTTCGATGGGTGTGAAGCTAGCAGATCAAGCATACCCACCACGAAGCCAATGGATGCACAGATTTATTGGCAAAGATCGATCGGAGCCAATGGATCGAGTACTATTTTTGCTGATGCTCCTTGTTTTATTAGAACTCATCTATTTGATGATGCGAGAGGGATTACATATCCCAAAACTTGTAACAACACATCATTTATTTCTTAATGCATGTTCCCATTATACAAAAAAATAAAATAAAAAGGCCTCCAAGCAAGAGTTTTATAAGATCATCTACCGTCCAAAAGTGAAGTGTGGACAAGCCGTTTCCTTTCAATGATGCACACGACATTTATACTCAAATGAAGCATGTTTTTGGCCAAAATCTACGTTTCTGAGGCGAAAGCGCGCTCCCTTTCCCTCCCACCGGGCTTGCCCATGATATGCAATTGTTTTTAAATTTTAACAAAATAAAGTATGAGAGCATTTTCACTTATTGCTTCACCTATGGCTAGTGTTTTCTTACAGTTGACACACTTTATTTAAAAATCTCACTCCATTTGAGTCTTTTAAGGTCACTTTCCTCAGTACCAACTTATGCGATCAAATCAAATAATTGATTCCAAAATTATTATTTTTTGGCACAATAATTGTTCCAAATTGATTAGAAAAGACCTTTCTTTTTCTTTAATTAGACAATTTAGACGTACCAATTCTGTTTGATGTGAAAGATTGATAAGATCTATCCAGCCTAGCTAATTAATGCGTTTTGATGGTGTAAACAACTAGCACATCTTTCCAGCCCACGCTAAATTAATTCGTAGACATGTCACTTCGGTCCTTCCATTTTCAAATCGTTTGGTTTTGACCTTAATTCAGTAATAAAAAGAGTCGGATTTTGATAGAAATAACGTGGTGCATGCCGATGCAGCTCATATCATCAATTCATCATTTAAAAACCAGGCCAAATGACTACTTGAAAAAGTACTCAGCCTTATATAGTCTATTACTTGGCCGTCATTATGAATTGTGGACATTCACCGGCCTGAAGGCAAAACGCATTTGTGATTGTTGAGTATGCTTTTGTTGTTTTTATCTGGAGATGTCTTACGGAGTTATTCGGTGTTTACGTCGGGTTCTTTATTCCCCTGTGGCTTATTGTCCATATATCTCTGTAACTTGATCCTATTGGATTTTCTTATCAATGACAATGGCAGGGATCTTCTTTTCAAAAAAATTAATGAATTTCACATTATGAGGTTTTGGATTTTAGATGATATGGACTCAATAATGAGGTGTATTTTTCTAAAATGCATTTTAGAAAAATTGATTTATGAATGCGGAATTTTAAAATTATCCATGGAGGAATTCTATATAAAGATTCTGCTTTATACTATCACTCTCAAAAATCTCCTGTAAAATTTTTTCTGCTGATATTGTCCAAAAATAATTTTACAAATTTCTCATTATATAATCCTAATATCTATTAATATAATTTACAATCCAGAACTTAAAATATATGGAGTAATTGACTCCCAAATACTACATTAATTTTGACAGGTTGATAATAGAATTTCATGGGATTATATTTCCTTGTGGAACATACACAATCATACAATTGGGGACTTGAGTATTTAGGTTGCGTTCTTGTAAACTTATAATCTGGAAACTCATTTCGGTATTTTTTACTTTTTGGGTGAGGGTACGTAACTATCTTGACTGGTTGTTGTGGGTGTTACTTGAATCACTCCCTCCATTCAAAAAATGATAGTTCCCTACCTCTTCATTTTTTTATTCGAAAATTGAACGTCTTTTCCTGGAGACTATCACAGTGAGACAGAAGGAGTAGAATAAAATCCATTTCAGCACATTTTACCTGTGTCCTTTTCTTCTGCTTTCGTATGGAGTATGAACAAGACCAACCACCGTGTTTGAAATGAAGGAAAGGAAAACTGATAAGCCAGTTTGTAAGAGATCTACATTAATTCCGAAGCGAAAGCATGCTCCCCTCCATTTTAGCACATTTTACCTGTGTCCTTTCCTTCTGCCCTAAATTAAGTGATTGAGCGTGACTAAAATTATGGCATTAACAAAAACAGCTTTAACATTATTATTTTACCTAAATGTGTTTCATTAACACAATAAAAAATTGTTGGCCAAATTATTTTGACGACTTCGTTCTTTGAGTAATTTTCTTGTTTTTCGTTTTCTCGACGAATAATCCATTTTTAAAGATGTTTAATTTTAATAAAAAGCCATTGCTTCAAGAAGTGAATAAGATATGATACACTTGTTCTTATTCTTGTTTCAAGATATGTGAAAGAAACCCATTTTTATCTTTCAAGAACAGTGAAATTGGATGACCAATCAATAATGAGCACAATATTTATTACAAGATCTACTCCTACCCGTTCAAAAATTAAAGCTCGATAATTGGAATATTCTTGTTTCATCTGCGCCTATTCTTCTCTAAGATTTGTTTCTATGAATTCTGGCACCGATTGGTGATTCAGTGTTATAGTTTTAAGATCTCAGGCGACGAAAAAGAAATAGATGACAAAAGTAAAAATACAATAATTTAATAGAGGATTGGTAAAATAGATAGCATTGGTAGAGTATTGATTGAGATGTGAGAAGGTAAAATAATTTGCGCGTTTCACTAGCATTTTTTGCTAGTGACCGGTAAACTTGCTCTTAGACACTCACGTACTTATCTCATTGATTTAAATGTATTAGATGTGAATGTTACATTTATATATTTCGATTTTGGTTGCATACTTTAGAAATTGAGAACCGAGGAGAGAGGTTGAAGTACATAATTAAGTGTCGTCAAAATTGGTGAAGAGGTGAATTAAGTTAACCTTGCTATTCACGCACCTCTAAGTTGTCGGATTGTGCATCTGACGGCTCGAATCTCATCTAGGCAATGAACGGTTCTCGATCGTTGGTTGTCAAGATAAGATCCGAACCGTCTGATGCACGATCTGAAGGCTCAGAGGTACATAGTATGGTGTTGTGCTTCTCAATGCACAACACTAATCCGAAGTCCTTTTATCATTGGTTATTTTAATGTCTACGTGCAAGGATATGATTTATCTAAAATTTTAAATCTCTTTCAATGTGAACCCAATGACAAATATCTGATTCCCTCTTCTTCACCTCCTAGCCTTGTTGTGCTCCACTTGCGCCTCTCGTTCCCCTCCATTTCCATCCTCCCCCCCTCCTCCACCGCCGTCCGCCTCCTTCCTCTATCTACTTGTTTGGCCTTGTTAGGGCCGATCTGGTGAATATTTGAAGATGGGATGACTTGGCTTTGCTCATCTGGCAAATAAGCCAAAAGATCCGGTGCAATATCCGACTCCCTCTTCTTCACCTCCTAGCCTTGTTGTGCTCCACTTGCGCCTCTCGTTCCCCTCCGCCTCCATCCTCCCCCCCTCCTCCACCACCCCCGCCTCCTTCCTCTGTCTACTTGTTCGGCCTTGTTAGGGCCGATCTGGTGAATATTTGAAGATGGGATGGCTTGGCTTTGCACATCTAGCAAATAAGCCGAAAGATCCGGTGCGGCGGCTTCAGGCGATAGTGTCCTTGGCCCTTTTTTTTTTTTTTTTAAAATTTTCTTGTCTCTTTTGGTTTCGTTTGTTTTGGGTTTTGTTGGTTTGGTTTTCTCCCTTTAATGGTAATTTTCCCTCCTCTGTGTGGGTTTCTGGTGTTCTTTTGGCTATTTTTGCCGCAGTTGAAAGTTTGTGTTGCTCTCTCTATTTAGAGGATGATCTTAGCCGATTAGTTGGCAAAACCTGATTGTGAAGATCTAGTGGGTAATTTTAGGTAGCTAGGCCTCTTGTTTGATTATTTATCCAACTTTGATGTATTCAACTGTTTTCTCATATAATACAACTTCTACCATTTTAGAAAAAAAAAAAACAAAAGAAAAACTAATTAATGATGTAACCAATGATTGTATCCATCTGGTCAGTGCTCAACTGGGGGCGCTCTCTCCCTCTCTTTCTCTCTCTCTCTCTCCCTCTCCCTCTCTCTCTCTTGGTTCAACGGAAGTACTCTCCTTTCTTTGACTTGTTGGTTTTTTTGGAAAAAGAACAACGCATCCATTTTAAGCACATTTTACCTGTGTGACTGTGTCCTTTCCTTTCCTTCTGCTTTCGTATGAACAAGACCTCGCACCGTGTTTGAACTTTGAACTGAAAGAAATGAAAACTGATAAGCCCGTGTAAAACCCGCTTAGACGTGTTCAATAGTACTGATCTCAAAGGCTGGTCGATGGGAGCATGAATGTGAGTAAACAAGTTGTATTTTCCAAGTTTGTATGTCAATGCGCCAAAAATCGTACGAACCATTGAAGATTTGTATCTTATTGTTAATTTCAAGATCCCAAAAATAATTGAGGCGTCTGGATATATACTCTATTGTCCAAATGAAAAGTGTGGCTCCACTCGTACTCAAGATGGTGCCAACTTCGTATGTGTATATAACATATATATATATATATATTAAACATTTCAAATAAAAAATGCTTAAATCAAGCATTTTTCGGTCATTTTTTTTGTTAATTTTTCGCGGGCACCCTTAAAATCATATTCTACATATATTGAACGGTTCGGATCATAAAAATTTGATCGAAAACTATGAGATTGAGATTTGGGGTATTTTTTTGTGTGTCCCTTGAACCGTCCCGTGTGTGTGTGTGTGTGTATATATATATATATATAGAGAGAGAGAGAGAGAGAGAGAGAGAGAGAGGTACCGACAGTGGGTGTAGGAAAATCGTACCGATGGCTGTGCCGAGCCCTCTCCGGCCACCGGACGGCCGATCTGAGCCGTCCAAATTTTTAAAAAAAAAAATACGAGGGGCTCATCGCGGGAATTAACGACATCCGATGTGTATAGGATACTTGATCTAAATACTCTATTTTTCGTATATTATATCGGATCGGCCTTCCGGTGGCCGGTTATGGCCCGGCGCAGCCGTTGGTACGATTTCCATACGCCCACCGTCGGTACGTATAGCTTTTCTGATATATATATATATATATATATATATTTGGATTTTTTGTCCATTAATTTTTTTTTTTTTACTTTTGAAAAGTGCTAGAATAAAAATGCGTATTTTAGTATACACAGTTCATACAATTTGATCGCCTTATACTCATTTCATTTCATAAAATTTCACAACATTTATGTCAGAATACAACAATTGAATAGCAGGCCACTAGAGACTCGCCTCATTAAATTCTTGACCCCAAATTGCCTCCGCCTCATCCGCAGAGCAACTTAGTATTTAAAAGCATTACCAACTTGACATGTACGATTTCACCTATTTTTGAAATGACCATGCCGAAAGTCCATTCCTAACTTATGTTTTTGACCAAAATCTTCGTTTTTGAGGCAAAAGCACGCTCGCTCCCCTTCCCTTCGACCGGCCTTGCATTGATATGCATGCAGTATTTCTTGTTTTTAACCAACTAAAGTGTAAGAGCATCTCCATTTTTTTTTAAACTTGACCATCTCCATTTGACATTTTCACTTATTGCTAGTGATCATATTTTTCCTTACAGTTAACACACTTTATTTAAAAATCTCACTCCATTTGACTCTTTTAAGATCGCTTTCCTCAGTACCAACTTGGCAACTTATGCGATCAAATCAAATAATTGAGTCCAAATTTATTTATTTATTTACAATAATTGATTCCAAATTGATTACGAAACAGTGGGGAATTGAAAGTCCTTTCTTTTTCTTTAATTAGACGTTATGAATTAATTAGTTCATGTTTAGTTGTCGTGTTTGATGTTAGTTTTGTAATCAAAACCAATTCTGTTTGTTGTGAAATTAAGGTTGATAATTAAGATCCACCATATCTTAATTTCCAACCTAATGTGTTTTGATGGTAATCTCAAAAGTATAGACAACTAGCACGTCTTTCCATCCTTCCATTAAACTAGCATTAATTAGCACGTATCATTAGCGCTTCACAAAAATGAATAAAATCCTATTCAAAGAAGTTTACCATGTTCTATCACTGACAAGTGATAAACCATTAATCATTTAATGGAATCAATTAAAATGATTTCCTTCAAAATAAACTTCAGTTAGTGCCAAAAAAAAAAAAAAAAACCCTCCATGCGAATCATGCTGTTTCAGTTAAATGACTTCTAATTGAAAAAGGAATCAATCTCTACGTCTGAAAATGGGTAGCGATAATACCAAAACTATAATTGTTAATGCCAAAATAAAGTGCATTAAATACTTGAATCATGTGCAAAGCACATGACTATTATGCTAGAAAAGAAAATTTTGTTAGCAAAAACAACTTTAGAAGAGAAGAGAGGGACAGGCTCATTACATTAAATACATAAAAAAACAAGATAGGGGGAATTTGCCCTAAATTATGTGATTGAGCGTGACTAAAATTATGACATTAACAAAAACCGCTTTAACATTATTATTTTACCTAAATGCGTTTCATTAAAACAATCAAAAATTGTTTGCCAGATTATTTTCACGACTTCGTTCTTTGAGTTGTTTTCTTGTTTTTCATTTTCTTGGTGAGGAATCCATTTTTAAAGATGTTTAATTTTTCTCAAAAACCATTACTTCAAGAAGTGAATAAAACGTGTCATAAGAGACGTCTATTTTGCTTTCAATACCTATTTTTGGTAAAAGAAAATTCCATCGTAATCTGTATTTTTGTTTAAGGATAAAAGATCATCGTATGAAACGATGACAGAATTTGAAAGCACTTTTCGATATTATTTTATGGATAGAATAATTCTTTGTCCGTTTAGTTCCTTCTATGTCAATTTGATCCTTTCATTTTCAATTCGTCTGATTTTGACCCGTAACTTTGGATTTTTCACTAGCTGGTTGGATGAGTAATAAAGAGTAGGACTTTGATAGAAACAACGCGATGCCTGCAGCCGATGCAGCATAAATCATCATTTTTCACACTACTTGGAAAAATTCTTGATCCTGAATTGCTTCTGCCTCCTGTGCAGAGTAATTGGTACCTAAAAGCAGTACCAACTTGACATATATGGTTCCACCTATTTTTTAAAATAACTTCATTTAGTTGCGGATACTGGTACGATATAGATTCCTATTCAGGTGTGCATGGTAGACACCTCTTCAAAATGTCCTAAATTCATAACATTCATAATATAATGCATAACATTGGTATAAGAGTCATAATATTTGCATAGATATTCATGAAATTAGAATTAAAAAAATCATAACATCAAGACAAAAACTCATAATATTTAAATGTCATGAATTCGAAGATGAAGTTATGCACTTATATTCTAATAATATTAGTTAATTTAAAATTGAGGTATGAATTTTTTTTAATAAATGATGGAAATTACAGTACAATCCAAGGGTGCATAGTCACTGCATACTTCACACACTAAATTTAAGACGTGTATTTTACCATTTTCATCTAGCTCCACAATATTACATAGAAAGGCCTCCCCTCGAATACCTCATATGATTCTCATGTTTGGGAAAATTGCCTGCCGTATATTTAATGTCGATGGTTCGAATTGTTCATTGGATAATTAACATTCATTATGTAAATTATTCATGAAAAAAGATTAAGTTAATTGGATATCAGTAAAGCGTTGGTGGAATAATATTTCGTTAGAGATAAAATTAAGCTCGGAAGACTATTTGCCTTTCCTAATTCAAATCTAATCTATTTAGATGGCCATTACAAAATTGGGATCCCTAAAATGATTGGAGCAGATCATAACATGAGGGGAAAATGACGGCCCATGGCGTATTTTAATAATTAATATCCGTTAAGGATATGCTGAGAACATTTGTTATTGTTGAAAATGTGCTTTGCGAATATTAATTATCAAAACACGTTATTGGCCATTATTTTCATTTTTCAGTAGCCGGGTTTCAAGCCCAAGGTGGAAGCCCAAAGAAAATTGTCTACATATTGACCAGGCCCAAAGCCCATAGCCAGTTGGGTTCCTCTTTTAAATTAAACACTACCTAAATCCCTATGTTTTGCCTTGCAAGTCTCTCACTCTCTCTCATCTTCGGAGAAAAAAAACCTTAAATAATGTGAACAATTATCCCTTTTGCTGTCCATTTTTAGTGTTGTACGCAAAGCTACAATACTTTTGTCTTCAATACTTGTACACCGTCTTGTGTGGGATCCATTTTGAGGTCCCATACAAATATTTCGAACCTTTCAATTCGTTTATAATATTTTTTTAAGGGTTCTTGTAAAAAAAATTAGTTTAGAGACCAAAAAGAGAACGTATGGATCAAATACTCACTGATATCTGGCTAATATGATTTTTTACAATGACTCTTCAAAAAATATTCTGAACAAATTAAACGGTTTAAATCATTTGTCTAGAATCTCGATATGATTCCATGCACGGTGATGTACAAGTATTGTACCCATAGCAAACTGCCTCAAATTAGAGGATAACAAACTGAATTGAAACTTGATCCGCAAAAGAACCCGACGGCTCGGTCAGTGGGCAGTGGTACTTTGGAGTTTTTTTTTTTTTTTGGAGTTTGCTTTGCCAGGTTCAAAATTTCTTCAATGCTATTAGCTTCTTTCATGCTCGTTCATATGAAATTTTGCCCCAATTTTAATTAGATTTCCTACAAGTCGGCAATGAAATTAAACATTAAAATTAGTCGAAGTCCACGTTAACAAAAAAAAAAATCGGTCGACAAAAGTGAAGCTCCTTTTCCCACAATGGCCACCATGGAGTAGAAAATTACTGAAATCCCACAAAATACTCTATACGGCTATACGCTTTTGTTTCTCGTAGGCCTCGTCACCGCCACGTAGTTTTTAAGATTACGAGGTTCAATCCGACACGTATGGTGGGGTATCCTTGGCAGCATCCCTGGATTATGTCCTTATCTCCTATCATAAATACTGACGAAATCAATTTCAATCAGTTTTGTACGCTAATTCTCCGCAACGGATAGGATCGGATCAGTGATCAGTCGGAATTAAAAGCCCTGTTATAGGATTAGTATATAATAATAACTGTATCTGGGTTTTACTGTCCCTTTCTTGGAGTTCTGGTTCTGGTTTGCCCTCGCAGGAAAAGAAAGCCACTTCAATCTGTAAGTTTTCTCTACCTATGTTGTTAGATTAATAATGGTTTTCCCAGATGAAAGTATAAATCTTCCTATGTTGTTTGCAATTTTGTACTTAAAATTTTTAAGCATCTTCACTAGCCATATGGCCCATATTGCGCTCTCTCTCTCTCTCTCTCTCATCTGAGCGATTGATCTTTTGAGAACAAGACAGGTCTACTGTAATCTGTGATACTCCAATTGGGTCTAATTTTTTTTTTTTTTGGTCATACGTATAAAATTTTACTGTTTACAATGATCCAATCGCATCCAATTCCAATGGGTATCAAACTCATTCCCAATAGGATTTGAACCCGTAATTTCAATACATTTAGTGCACAATCGCTAGGACAATTTGGGGTAATTACACATGCCAATTGTTGCTTCTTGTTGATCTCACTTGTTGTGTTGGGATATCAATTTGGTTGTGACATCTGAGATATGATATATGTTTGCTTTGGTGTTTTGATGTAAATTGACCATAATTTTAGCAAAGAGACAAATTAGTCGATTAATAGGCAGATGTCGTGCTGAATAACTTTTGGGATGATTGGTATGAACTAATGCGGTAAATCCTTTTTGTTGTTTTCTTAATAACCGGATGTCCTGGCCAGTACAAGCGCGCATCCACTAATTCCGTGCCCTGACATTAACCGTTAATGGTTCACCTCGGTGATTGCACGTATAAGGTTTCAACTCTGTGCATTTCTTCGTTTGGCCAGAGATGGCATTTGTTTGAAGCTCTTTGAGTGACAATTAATGGAGTCAAAGCCAAGACCTCACATCTAAAGTGAGGCTACACGACCGGCAAGGCTAAGCCCATGCTCTCAACTAAGTGCATTTCACATGGTTCTTTTTGTTGTTAGTGTGAAGTCTGGTTTCAAGTCTCCCCCCTCATTTTTTTATCAGCTCTTTCCCCACTCCTTTGTTAGTAAATTATCTGATGTTCTTACTGGTACACAAAAAAGGTGGTTTTCGTATTGTAGCCTTCAGTGTTTGGTGATAGTGCAATACAATTTGTTTTCTGCTTTTGGTTGTGTAGGTTGTTTGGTGAGGTGAAGAAAATGAAGGCTGTGAAGTTACTGTTATGGATTCTTTGTCTACATATAGTCTCCCTAGCTGTGGTACAGAATCTCTCTCTTGATTCTATTTCTCTGTGTGTGCGTGTTACTTTTTCAACTTACTATATTCCTGCCCAGTGGCATAGCCAGAAAATTGTCAGAAAATTGTACTAGCGGGGCACAAAACAACACATGCAACTTTGTAGTGAAAACAAATTATGCATCTTTTTTTGTAAGAATATGAAACATGTTGATGTTAGGTCTAAAGGAATCATCTTCGACCCAAATTTGATTGAGGGGTTAGTGATAGATTTAAGATGATAAAGAGAGAAATATGGAAGAAGGTAAAAAGGAGGTTGGCCTGACTTGCATTTTGTTATTAGATAATAATTGTAATTCCGTAAACAAATGGCATTTTGGAGGCGAAAGTTCAGTGAATGAAAGCTCGCTTGTAATAGTCACAATTCACAAAGTGCCCCAACACCATTCTCTATCAATATTTATGTGGTACTCATACATTTTAGTCTTGATCCAACATGAACATGTTGCGGAGAATGGTGTTAGTACACCAAGTGACAGAATGCCAAGAGCACTTGATAATTTTTTCTTGTTCTGAACTTGTGTACTGAAATAACTAAGTAAAATATTGCAATTGTAAATAAAAAAATCCAGTGGGGTCCCGTGCCCCCACTGGTCTCTCCTTATCTTCGTCACTGATCCTGCCATATGTTCCATCTCAAATGCAGATTGATGGGAGTGCAGAGACCTGTCCCGCTGACATTAGCAGTGGATGTGGTGATGACTGGGAAGGGGAATTTTTCCCCAGCATTCCAAAAATTAAGTATGAGGTAAGATGACAAGACTACTAGATCCGTGTTTAGTATTTTCAAGATTTTTCAACAACTGCAATTGCTTCACTACATTCAGAGGTGATTTATCTCTAAAATTCTAATGCACACTTGTACCATTTGTTTTGCCTGCTTAGGGCCCTTCAAGCAAGAACCCACTTGCATTTAAGTGGTATAATGCTCAAGAGGACATTCTTGGGAAGAAAATGAAGGTTGGTTTGTTATTTTCCTTCTGTTTATAATTCGTTCATTTGTTGTTTCGGGACAATACATACAAAAGGATTAAGGAATATATTGCCGACTGCAGGATTGGATGAGATTTAGTGTTGCTTTCTGGCACACATTCCGTGGGACTGGAGGTGACCCATTTGGTGCGCCTACAAAGATGTGGCCATGGGAAGACGGTACCAATTCAGTGGCTATGGCTAAGAGGAGGAGTAAGACCTATCAGAATCATCCAACTCTTTTCACAGTTATTACTGACTGCACTTTATGAGTAACTGAGTACTTTCTTTCTTTCAATGATACAGTGAGAGCAAATTTTGAGTTTATAGACAAGCTTGGAGTTGACTTCTGGTGCTTTCACGATAGGGATATTGCTCCAGATGGTAAAACCCTTGAGGTGAGTTATCTTCATGTTTGTTTATGTCCCCTTAATGTCAGACTCAGTGGTTTAGAGGTCGAAAATGTGGGTGTAGGGATATGAAATGTAGAAAGAGAAGAAGGATGTGGCGATTTTATATCCTTCCATCCAAAAAAGTTTATTCTTTACATTGATTGATTAGCTTGGAAATCTATCATTTTGGAACTATAAAGCCCATTGGTTTGATGGAAAGTAGAAGAGCGTGAAGAAATGTAAAAGCTGTTGAAACAGCTTTTGGTTTTGAGTTAGGTGGTATTCTGGGTAAAAAAAAAAACAACTGGAAGTATGAATTTCCACTGATTCGTGTCGATTTCCTGGGAAACTGAAATGTTTCAGCTGTGTGGGTGGAAACAAAATGAGATTTTGTTCCTTACTTCCTACTCTTTGAATGATGATGGTGGATTAATGTGGCTCTGAGTATTGCATGTTCGCTTTTGTAGCACAAATTCATTGATGTCTATTCTGATTGTCTTAGGAATCTAATGCAAATTTGGATGAAGTGGTAGCACTTGCTAAAGAGCTTCAGGTAACCTAACTTTCATGAATTGGCATACCAAAACTTTTATTGCATTTGAGTAGAGAGCACATATAGTCGCTCTTTAGGATAGATAGTTATTCATGTCTTGGTTCTCCATGTTTCTGCGAGGATTAAGAGCCTACTGTTAAGGCTCAACCTTCATAAGCATTTCTTTGTCCTCATTAGGTGGTTTAGATGGATATTTTCATTGCAGATGCAGTACAAAAATTATTATAGTAGGTAATTCTAGACTCTCTGGGCTACCTTCCCAGATTGTGCTTCTAAACCAAACGGAACCAAATAGGACTGAGCCTTGAGTCCCAATCATTTGGGGTCGGCTACAGATATCTGTTTTCTCCATTGAGCTCTACCAAGGGAATTGTTTTCCGTGATGTCCAACAAATCTAGATCCGTTCTAACTATCGCCTCTGAAGTCACCTCTCCCCTTAATTCTACTTCTACCATAGCCATATCACTCTTCCTAAATACTGCATCTACTAATCTACGATCGGCATGTCTAAACCGTCTTAATCTTTTCTTTTCAGCTTATCTCCTATTGGTGCTACCTCTACCATCCACGAAGATTTTTCGTTTCTACTTCTAACTTGCAAAGTCTTACTACACATCAATTGAAACATTCCCATTTCAGTTGCACTAATCTTACTCGCTTCTTGTTTCAACTACTTTCAGATTTTGCCTCTGTTTTTGCTAATACACATTATCTAATTACATAGGGAAGAAAGATACGTCCTTTGTGGGGTACAGCCCAGTTGTTCATGCATCCTCGCTACATGCATGGTGCTGCTACTAGGTACTTTTCAACAGATTCACTACTGAATATGTTCATGATGTTCATCCTATTAAGTGAGTCGTACCATTGGTATCTTGCTTTACAGCTCTGAATTAGGAGTATATGCATATGGTGCCGCTCAAGTGAAGAAAGCCATCGAGGTGGGTGGTTTCTATGTGTTGAGCCAGAACATGGGTGTTTATGTGCTTTCTTAGATGAACTTTAGTTATCTGCTGTTACCCCACAAGTGAGCTAAACTCACTACTACTACAGGTGACTCACTTTCTAGGTGGAGAAAATTATGTCTTTTGGGGTGGTCGGGAGGGTTATCAGACTCTCTTGAACACGGATATGGAAAGAGAGCTTAACCATATGGTAAGTCATCAGATGACTTCTTTAATATCAATTTTGAGTTTAAGATTCAAGTCATGTCCTTTCATACTTTTTAAGTGTCCCCTTTACAGTTTATGCATTATTGCATGAAGGTATGTTAATATAGGAACTGAAGATTATCATTATATTCATTTTCTAAAAATTGGGAAAATAAATTAAATGTTGATTGCCTATTGGCAGGCAAGGTTTCTTGAAGCCGCTGTGGCATATAAGAAGAAGATCGGATTCAATGGTATTTTTCTTGTTCAATTCTTTACCAAGGATAATAAATTCGTAGCCAAATATAGCTTTATTGTGCAAAGTAATTCATGTTGCAGGACTTGGACTGAACTTGCATCTTTTTTAACGATAACTACTACAAATTTGAATCTCTATTAGTCTTTTTAACGAAACAACTATTTTAATCACTTTGCCATGATTTAATGGTCTCTCTGTCTCTCTCTCTCTTCACTCCAGGGACACTTCTTATCGAACCCAAGCCACAAGAACCTACAAAACACCAGTATGCTTCTATCATTATTCTTTGAAGGGTACTGTATTGTACACATTCTCTGTTTTACAGTTGATTATTTTGTCAGGTATGACTGGGATGCAGCAACAACAGCTAATTTCTTGCGTAAATATGGTCTTGCAGGTATATTACTGCCTCTCATCTCATCTTCTGTGCAGTCAAATGTCCTTATCTTGGTTTACCATTGTGCTCAATGTCCACTGCATGATTATTTGTGCACTCATATATCAATATATCAATTTGATTAATCATTATATAATAAGCCTAGGATCCCATTGGGGTAATCCAATCACTTTGGCCTTTGCTTGACATTGCAATTGAGTATCACTGTATCAGCTACCTATTTGGACATGTTTTATAAGCAAATTGAACAATAAAATAGAGTACATTTCCTAAATGGACTTGAATTGAGTTTTAAGAGTTAATTCCTGGCTTTCTCATCTGCAGGAGAATTCAAGCTCAACATTGAATGCAACCATGCCACCTTATCTGGTCATAGGTTTGTCGTATTTTGTCTTGTAACTCTCAATTATTTGTGTCACTTGTCTTGTGAGTTTTCTTTGAAAGAATCTATTGTATGGACATCCAGTAGACAGAATGTCAATGGAAAACAAATCCGTTGACTATAAGTAAGGAGTTTCGCTCGTATTAAGATCGAGCTTGAACTTGAGTTTTTTTTTTTTTAATCCACATGACAAGCAAACTAATAAAAGATACTATGTTTTTTTTTTGAGCGGATAGAAGATATTATGTTGGTTAACAGGATATTTTTGCTTTCTAAAAACATGCTTCCTGAAATCACAACTTCAACATACGATTTTAAGGGAAATCACAGCTGCAATTGTGATGTTATGCTGAGTTATCCAGACACTAGATTTGCAAGGCAACAGCGCGAAATTGCTACTTGAAGGTGCAATTATGGTTAAGATCGTGAGTTGAAGCCATGATATTTGAACATTTTTCATTTTGGTAAATACTATTTTAGAACGGTGGTATTTCTCTGAGTATTTATTCAAAGTACAAAGACTCGTTAGTAATTGCACGTTATATGTATTCTGGTAAGTTGAGTTTTACAATTTATTGTAGGCAATATTTAATTCATTTTCGTTCTGAACAAGTAAGACATTATTACATCTGTCATGGCTTCAGAAGGAATTCGGGTAGTTATTGTAATCTTATTTTACTTGAAAATCTTCCAAATTTGATTGTGGTATCTATATTGTAACCAGGAGTGACATTGGTCTATGTTCTGTTCGAGATTTACTTGTTAATGTCCTCGACAAATATGAAAGCCACTAGTTTTTCACTTTTTCCCCCTCCATGATTTGCAGCTGTCACCATGAACTTGAAACTGCAAGAATCAATGGTTTACTCGGAAATATAGATGCTAACACGGGAGATCCTCAAATCGGTATTCTATCAGAGTCTCAGACTATCACTTACCAATATGCCGCTCTTTAAGTGGTAACGATAGATTCTATGGTTATAAATGGGAGTTGATATGAAGAGCTTTTTTCAAAACTTCAGGTTGGGACACAGATCAGTTCTTAACTGACATAGGAGAAGCAACCATGGTTATGCTCAGTGTCGTGAGAAATGTATGTGATTAACATATGCATAGAACATATGTAGGCTTGTAATTGCTTGTTGTACTACATGTAACTGGTTCTGGTGTTCGTTTTGTTTCAATTACAGGGTGGCTTAGCACCAGGAGGATTCAATTTTGATGCCAAACTGTTAGTAAATTCCTTTCATCAACCTTTTCCATGGCGTTATGCATCATAAATATTTGGATTAATAGTCTTATGGACGTTATGTGTTGCTTTCCTTATTTGAGGGTTTCCTAACACTTCGCCAAAAATTATCTGCAAAATACGCTCCAATAACTGCTGTTTGATTTGGTCTCCGCCTTTATTTGTATGTTTTCAAGGTTGATTTTACCTTGAAATTAACCTAGTTTTGGGCTGACAAATAATGCTAAAATTTCCTTGTGAAAGAAAGTTTTTATGATGTCCGTTGTATGAGTATTAGTTAGTTCATTAGTTGTATTAGGCTACGAGTGTTAGTCAGATTATACATCAAAGGCATGTGTAATCCTCGAGAAGGTACAATCGGACCCAGAATATAATTTTCCTTTTGTTTTTTATTTCTCATTTCTTGAGTATTTATGTTTCTGGACATGACAGTAGTTATGGTTATTTTTAGACGAAGGGAAAGCACGGATGTTGAGGACTTGTTTATTGCTCATGTAAGTGGAATGGATACCTTGGCTCGTGGACTCCGGAATGTTGCAAAGCTGATTGAGGTGATCTATTCCTCTTTCTTAGGAAGTAATACAATTTTATCAAAAGAGGTTCTTTAGTTCCTCTTGATTGTTATTATACTTAGTAGTTTTTTTGATGTGACAAAAGGATGGTTCTTTGGATGAGCTTGTTCTCAAACGATATCAAAGTTTTGATTCAGAGCTTGGGGCTTTAGTAGAGGTAATATGCATTTGAGTTTCTTTTATCTTTTGTTTTCAATGCGTTCTTTCATATCCAACGGTTAGTGCTCAACCATACACTTCCAACAGGCTGGCAAAGCTGATTTTGAACTGCTTGAGAAGAAAGCCATGGAATGGGGAGAACCCAAGGTTCCGTCTGCCAAGCAGGTAATTCAACATTATGTATTTCAAGTTATTTAACATGCTAGAAGACTAGTAAATGATCGCTAATAATCTCTCGGGAGAAAGAGAAGCATGAAACATGAGGACTTCCAAATGTATTGCTTCAGTTTTAGCAGCAGTTAAAAAAAATAGTCTTGTACCTCTTGCTTTCTCTCTCTATACGCTGCTTCATTTCTATCAGACCAAACGGGGCTACTATCATGTTGTCATATTATCAACTTCATGTGAAATCCATTTTGAAATCTTGACTTGTACTGGGTCTGTGGGTTTGAGCAATTACTTTTTGTTGAATACAACTATATGTGGTAAAAAGTAAAAACAGGAAGGCAAGTTTCAAAAATCCTTTCTTTTATGCTGTCTGGTCAACTTGGAGAGAGAATTTTTTTTGGAAACGACTTCTGAAACAATTGCATGTCCTCTCGAACGATCATGATTATGTAAAGGTTAACTTGGGAGGAAGTTTCCATCCAAATTTAAGTCGAAAAAATAATGCTTCAAAACTGGAGAACTACAAAAGAGATGATTAATAACCTTATCCCCCTAATTCCTTCTTTTTTGTCTTCTGCTCCCTCCCCTTTCTCTTCTCTTCCTGACTTCTCAACTCTGTGTATTAATTCCCTTGTCGAACGTTTTCGTCACAGGAAGCTTCATTATATTGCGTTCTACATTTCACTTGATTTTATTTTCAAATTCTTCATTTGCCTTGCTCATACGGTTTCCGCGGAGGGAATCATGGATCCGTATTTCAGTTTTGACCCCAAATTGGGTAACTAGCAATATCCAGTCTGACCTGGAAAACTCACTAGGTTGTACCATGAATGAGCGGATATGGGAATCTAGACATGTTTCAAAGTTTCAGAGTGATCCTCTAAAATAAAATGTCATGAATACCAGGTTATTTTCAAATTGTTTGCATTGCTCGAGGGGTATTCATCAAACTTGGTTGGTTTATTTGTTGGCCATCCACCACACCTCAAATATAATCTGTCACATGTTCTGCTGATCATCTTAATTTGTTTGTCAGTTGTTTGTTTGACTTTACCTGAATTTGACATTAGTTTTGTGTACAACGTTGCAGGAACTTGCGGAGATGATTTTCCAATCAGCACTGTAGACTACTGACTTTTGCAAATAACTCGTTAGATTTTCCTGCCTAGAGTTTCTTAGAAATAATACATGATGCTGCTTATCGTTGATAGGTGCGACAGTAGGGTCGAGTTTAGAGTTAAGTCTTCTCATCGTGATTGTTATGTATTATTCTCAATATTTGTTGGATAATAATGGAAAGCATTTTTGCTAGTTTTCAAATTCTCTCTCTCTCTCTCTCTCTCTCTCTCTCTCTCTCAACATGAAATACTATGCTTTGAAGTGCCGTTGGATGTGGATTAGAGTATACCCGTTGCAGAAATGATCGAAAACTTCATTAAAGGGCGAAATCTCTGGCCTCATGATAGAATGATCAATATGGGTAAGCGAAAGAGTATCAAAGTGGGAGTTCGGTTTGGTTCGAAGTCAATCCGTGTGTACCAAAATTTTGAGCTGGTTTCCAAGTAATTTGCTTCCACCATCATGGTCCAATCTATAGCTAAGTTGGTGAAAAAACTCGAATTTGTGCAGGAAAAGTTTTAACAGAAATTCAAAACCAAAACATATGTGTGCAGGAAAATTATTCCCGACTTTCACGACAAAGGAATACTCCTATGTTTTCATGTACGTGTACAAATGGTAAAAGAATTTTATACTAAAATATAGATGGATAGTTCCTTCTTCACTCTCTATAGCAGGATATCCTCAGTACACAAGTATTTGAAAGTCGTCTTTCGCTCTCCGCTTTGTGAATTGTGGTAAGAGCTGGGAAGGGGAAGAGGAACTATATAAACACAATGGAAAAAATAAAAGGAAAGATAGAGATTCTCGTGGTTTCATTGCCTTGCCCATCTTATTGAACACGGCCTAATCAGGAATCACTTATGTGTGTATCACACGGGAAGCAAATCGATATTTTTCACCAAAATTAGATTCGGAAGGAAGCAAGGAGAAATTGTCTATCATCACCATCCATTCTGGAAAGCTTGCACATATTATTTTTCTAGGCGCGTACATGTTCATGGATTGATTTGGTTCTATAGGAATTTGAGGACTGAACATTACTTGTGGTTCTAAGAAATTGAAGACCGTGTGCAGAACAAAAGTCCTATAGACTGAACCCAAACCAATCTGTGAATCACAGTTTGGTTCAGGACAATAGCCTACTTACTGTCATACGCGCAGTTATTGTTGGAGAGAGAATAAAAGAGCATATCCATAACTTTTAGAATACGAAAACTGATGAGATAATTTGCAAAAATGTTGCAAGTCAGGGATGCACCAACAAGAATTTGAGAAAAAGTTCTATCCGGATGTGCCGGAGAACCTCCAGTATCCGGATGACCAATGGCGTAAAGCCACGTCACCCACCAATAATTGCTGCAGTTTTGACCGGGAAAACAAGGGAAAATAACGACCAATGACGTGTTTTGATAATTAATACTTGTCAAGGACATTTTGTTCATTAACAAATGTTCTTAGCATGTCCTTAAAAGGTATTAATTATCAAAACACGTCATGAGCCGTCATTTTCCCGGAAAACAATCCATTCCCTCCCGACTTGAAAAGAGGTTTGGTGGGTCCCTTCCTCTACGACTTTACCCAGCAAGCCCAACAATAATTTTACGATCACACACAAACTACAGATACTCACTTAGAAAGTGGGTCTCACACACAGTGCACACATTCAGTGTGTGTGGGGCCCACCCCTTTGTGTGTGTAAATATTTGTGTGATTGTAGCTTTGTTGCAAACCCAATTACGCCTTTTGAGTATTTTTTTTTAAGAAGGCCTTTGGAGTTTTCGACAAAGATTGGAGTAAAAGTTATGGCTCCACCGAGATCATTTCTTTATATTTGTCGAATAAATTTTTTCTTGATATTTTATTTTTGATAGCTTAGGTGGCCGTATCAGTTTTTGCACACTTTGATTAATTTTGAGGGACTAATCTCACCGTCCACTTGCAGAGGTTTTTTTTGATCTTATTCGTCGAAAATATTAAACTTTCAACGTTCAATTGCTTCCTTATGTTTCCTCTTTTCGTCTGAGTCCTTCTACAGGTACACCATTTGCATATTGCACTTCGAGAGATTCAATTCATGGTCCCGTATAAATGATTAAAGTCGGTCAAATAATTTTTTAAAAAGAATCATGTAAAAATTCAACTCAATCGCATTTCGGTAGGGACTTTATCAATTTTTACTCAATTTCCTGTCAGAAAATTGAACAAAAAACTAAGAGCTTACCGATATTCGACTGAACAAATTTGTTATAAAGATCATTAAAAATTGCATTTAACATAAATTGTGTGCGATACCAAGATGGATCTTTTACATTTCCGTGTGCATTTGGTGTACTCATAATTTTATTGTTTCCCAGAAATTTCTCTCGGTTGTGCCATAAATTACTCCTTGTGGCTTGTATATTTAACTAAAGTCAACTGTGGGAATTGTTTACCCGGCAAAGCTGCAGCTGCATTTACGAGTGGCTGATGTGGCTGTAGCCAAGTTGGAGTTGAAAGTCAACACCAACTCTTTAGGAGTTATTCCGGATTGCACTAGAGTCTTCCGAACTCTTTCAAAATACTACTGGTACTTTGATTTCTACTTCAACCAAATTCTAGGCTAGGCTAGAATTCTCGGAAATCTTTTGGAAACTTGTGGACCATAATGGGTTTTTTCGATTTTCTCTCAAAACTTCTAGATCTCTTTTCCTGGAGTTGTCTTTGTCTGGAAATTCTTTTGCTCTCTATAATTAGAAAAGGAGAGGTCATTGTAAGAGTGAGAGACTCATGTGTGAATGAGGTCTTTTGCTCCCTTGATATTCGGTGTATGTGTGTCAATATCAATTTCCGTACCATTAAACTTCCGAGTGTGAGCAGCTAGACCAAAGTTGATGTTATGTCTTTACGAGGTAGTGATGAGTTTCACGCACTCTAAGCCCGGCCCGCGCGCGGTTAGGAAGATTGGCCGCAGTCTGAGCAGTACCACCACCCTACCCTACTACCTATAGGCGGCCGTGAAAAGGAACTGTAGTGATCTTGAATAGGGATCCTACAGCAATAGATAGAATCCCCATAAAAATATCTCTAGATCGAGCACCTGTGATTTCGTATCCGGTCAAAATCTTGGCGCTTCTTATAAATATTAGGTTTTTAGCTACTAATGCAAAAACTCTAAGCTGCATGTGTGGTAGCAGCTAGCGAAGCGGCCGGGGCAGCTGAGTTTCAACTTTAAATTTGCAGGTTTTGGTGCTGCTGGGCTGCTGTTCTAGAGAGGAAAGAGTTTCCACTTTAAATTTGCAGGTTTTGGTGCTGTTGTTCTAGAGAGGACAAAAGATTATCTTTTGGGTGATCTTGTGTTTGTTTTATGTTTTGAGTACTGAGAATCTGACATGTCAGTTTAAGAATAATGCCTTTTTTTTTTTTGGAAAATAGTGGTTTTTTTTTTTTCTTTTCGCTGGTAACTATGTTAATCTGAGTCCTATTATATGTATACGTGATGTGAATGAATCCATAGCCTATATAACAGCTGGATAAGAAAATTCCATTCCCGTTGTATCCTCTAATGTCAGGGCTCTCTTTCCAAGTATCTCCATCATCAGGTGAGTGTTGTGCCGCGGGCCCCCGAAGGACCCAACCGCAACTCAACGATTATTGATGTTCATGATATTGAAAAAATAACCAAACCAAACATATGCGAAAAACAACGGAGAAAACAAACCAAACAAAGAAAACAGATAAGAGAGACCCAGATATACGTGGTTTGGCTTACGGATGTAAACCTACTCCACGGGCAAACGAACGAGAGACTATTCCACTATGTGAAGAGAACGATGCTCCAAAGAGCTACAATGGTGACGAACAAACAAAGCCCTCACAAAAAGACTCTCACCAATCCCAAAATACAAGTTCTCTCACCAAATAAAAACCCGATTGAAATCTCTCACAAAATACAGATTCTCTCTCATTAAGTCTCACAAAACCTAGGGTTTTTAACCAAGAAACACAGACGGAACGTAGTTCCACAGACGTGACCGGATGTCACACAGATGCAAATGATTCTCAAGAAACCCTACGGTTTCAACTAGAAAGAATCGCCGAAACAGATGATCTTCTAGATGGCCAGAGGCCTACAAAACCCACCATAGAAAGGGCAACCAGATATAGATGAAGATCGAACAGATGAACCCTAAGGTTTTACAGATGAGACCCCCTAGGGGCCTTTTAGAGGGATTCACTCAAGAAGTCCAAACCCTAATGAGAGAGTAGGGCTATATTGATAGCCACAGATTGCTTCCTAAAGTCAGAATCCTTGCCAAATTATGTTTCCTTTGCATATGGAGTTCAAAACCAAAAGGGAAACTCCAAAACCAATCTTTAGGAAGTCCAGAATATAACCAAAATCGGCTGAAACGCGCATGCCGGTCCGGATCAAGTGTGCGCTGGTTCGGACCAAAAAATCAGATCGCTCCAAAAGGTGCATACAAGCGCTGGTCCGGACCACCAAGGCCTTGGTCCGGACCATGGAGGCCGAGTTGTCCAAAACGAGCCAAAAAATTACAAATCTCCACCCTGACAAGATATCTAGGTACCATACCAATAATGGCACACCAATCGAAATCCCACAGTGAGATGGCAACTTTAAGAATTGCTCTGGAGACTGTATTGTAAACAAGTAGGAGGCGGCCACCCGTTAACTTTACTCCATCAATCCCTAATGGACGGAAAAAAATAATCATATATGAGAAATAAGGCAACGTGGTATTTTTCAACAAATTGTAAAATAGGAGAGGGACTTTAAAACATTTAGGGGACGTTGAAATTTTACAAGGCCAAATCCAAAACAATTTTCTAGGCTCAATTAGAGTTTCAAAAAACTTGAGGAGAGGGATGAGCCCCTTCTCATCCTTCCCTGACTCAGCCACTGCAAAATAAGCCATAAATATGTAAACAAAGAAAACATAAATAGATATATCAGGCTGTACTATAATTATGTGTCATTGCAAATGAAACAGGTAAAAAATGAAGACGAAAAAGAGAAATAGCTTGACCACCCTCTAAAATGAAATAATGAAAGGGTAAATATGTGTTCTCGCGATACCTTGGTATAAATCGACAGACAAAACAAGGTATTCTTATCCATGTAGTTAGTTTTATAAGTAATCATACATATGCAGAGTCCAAATCAACCATAGTTTAACACAAATAATATATATCGGTCCATACTTTTTCCACGTTGTTGGGGTCCACCCATAGTGGTGGGGTTATTTTGTGTAACACCCTTAGTATTGAATGTTGAGCGTATTTACCCTTGGAGTCCCTTATGTATAGTTGTAAACCCTATTAGGGTTAGTGTGTGACATAATGTGAGGGAGAGGGTGAGGCGAGCGTGGCGGGCCGGGTTGTGGCCTCCCGGAGAGGAACCGGCGTGTTGTTCCCGGAGAGTTTTTCATCGTTATTGTATATTGGGTTTGTGTGTGTGGTGTCCCTCACGGTCCTAACACACGTCATACCAGTATCAGGCGTCATTTGCTTTACAAGAGTCACAAACTCGAATGAACAACCCTCTAGCACAAGTTTAGCTTTCTTTCCAAAAAGTGCACAGAACCAAATTGCATGACATAATAGAGTTTTGTTACAACCTTGACCCGTGCTCCCCAAGAATTCCAACTTTCATTTCCCAACAACAAGGGCTGAGGAAAGTAAGCACAAGATAAGAAATGGACTTTTCACAAGTAGTGAATTACAATGCAATTAAATACACGAACAATTATGAGAGACAACGCATGCGTTTATACCTTGTTCTTGATTGGTCCTAAAATACTAGGAGGAAGCTGTTCTCTTGCTGACCAAGTGATACCTAAATCATACGGCAGCTTCATGCATCCACTCCATCTGAAGTTCAATTTCTATCAGTGAACATCAAGCAGAGGCATGGAAAATGCAACTAAGTAGCTGCTAACTAGTCATTCTGTTTTTGTATTCGGCAGAAGTCCTATACATTAGTTGCCCAAATAGCTTAACCTGTTATCAAAATACCCATTCTTGCCTTGTCTCTGAACATCCCCTACGTCTATATGCACAGGCTTCACAAGGCCTGAGAAACATAGCTTCTAAGTTCCAACCATACTATTGAATTTTTGAAAGGAATTAACAGAATAGTCATGTTGGAAAATACAAGTGCATGGCACAATTTATCCTCATACTGACTAAAGAGACCCTCCTTTTTGTTTTTGCCTACGTAAATGGAGGGCACAAATTAGCTGGTATCATATCATGTACTCGACATTAGTTATTTTAGGGTAAATTTAGTATTGACAACTTAACCTTTTTTTTGCTCGGCTATTGAAAACTTAACTGATTATGGCAGAGTTGCAAAATTTCTCATGCCTAAGGAACTCTTGGCATAATAAGGGTTTCGATGCACATGATAGGAGAAAATGACAACACTCAATAGCCAGAATTTAAATGACCATAACCAGAGAGAGGAAACAAAAAACAAACTTACTGTTGGGTGCTCGGGCCAACTTTATAGGTTAATTGAGAACTTGTTTTGCTGCCCCAGTGATTTTGAACTTGGAATCACTTGAACACAACCTTTCGGAACTTTGTCATTTCCAACAGCTATTCATATTTCTTGCAAGGCAGTAAGAGTGAGTGCAGCTCCATTTTAATCCAGTTGTTGCCATCTGGCAGGCAGGGGAAACATAGACATTATGCAAAAGCAGTCAGATCCTAAATTGTAAAACAAGTAGCGATCAGTTCTCTCGTTCCGTATTTCTTGACCCAATAAACCTTGCTGGTTTCCGTTGATCTACAATATCCTAAATTGTCACATGTTTTCTGCTGATCGTCTTAATTTGTTTGTCAGTTGTTTGTTTGACTTTACCTGAATTTGACATTAGTTTTGTGTACAACGTTGCAGGAACTTGCGGAGATGATTTTCCAATCAGCACTGTAGACTACTGACTTTTGCAGATAACTCGTTAGATTTTCCTGCCTAGAGTTTCTTAGAAATAATACATGATGCTGCTTATCGTTGATAGGTGCGACAGTAGGGTCGAGTTTAGAGTTAAGTCTTCTCATCGTGATTGTAACGTATTATTCTCTATTTGTTGATAATAATGGAAAGCATTTTTGCTAGTTTTCAAATATTCTCTCTCTCTCTCTCTCTCTCTCTCTCAACATGTAATACTATGCTAAAACTGCTGTGTGCTGAAGTGCCGTTGGATGTGGATTAGAGTATACCCATTGCAGAAATGATTGAAAACTTCATAAAAGGGCGAAATCTCTGGCCTCTTGAGAGAATGATCAATATGGGTAAGCGAAAGAGTATCAAAATGGGAGTTTGGTTTGGTTCGAAGTCAATCCGTGTGTACCAAAATTTTGAGCTAGTTTCCAAGCAATTTGCTTCCACCATCATGGTCCAATCTATAGCTAAGTTGGTGAAAAAACACGGATTTGCACAGGAAAAGTTTAACAGAAATTCAAAACCAAAACATGTGTGCAGGAAAATTATTCCTGACTATCACGACAAAGGAATACTCCTATGTTTTCATTTACGTGTACGAACGGTAAAAGAATTTTATACTAAAATGTAGATGGATCGTTCCTTCTTCACACTCTATAGCAGGATACCCTCAGTACACGAGTATTTGAAGGTCGTCTTTTTGCTCTCCGTTTTGCGAATTGTGGGAAAAGCTGGGAAGGGGAAGAGAATATAAATAAACACAACAATTTGAATGACAGTGCACAACGATGTGTTGTGTCGTTTCCTGATTGGCAAATGGTCAGATTGCTATTTTGGAATGCCCAATGAGGCCGTTCCCATTTGAATGTTGTGCAAAGTTCGTGTTTGTAAACTGCTAGAAGTATGATCAAGAGAGAACCTGCACTCTCTAAGAATCCTAGTACATCTCGTGCATTTTCTACAAGAAGTTTTGAAGGAAAATAAAACCATTTAGAAAGTTAAGAACACAGGTCACGTAAATTTCCTAGCAACTCTGAACATCAAAAAAAATAGAATGAAAGATAGAGATTCTCGTGCTTTCATTGCCTTGCTTATCTATTAAACATGGCCGAAATGGGAAACATTGCAGTGCACTCCGTGTAGTGTATTGTGTAGTGCGGCATCGTAGCCATCCAAAAGTGTAAAAATAAACTCTTTGTTTTTAATTTGAACTATTAATTGATGAGATCGACGGCTATGTGTTACCCTAGACGTGCACTACACAGGAATGCACTACAGGGTGCTTATGTATTGAGTCTGAAAATACAATGAAATTAGCCTTTCTGATTCACGTAGCAGTAATAAGAATGTGTTTTGTTCTAGTCAATCATTAGTTTACTACTAACAAACGAGGGCTGGCGTACTAGTCTTTCGTTGCTTTTGGTTCTTCCTCATCTGTGATTTTTTTCTTAGTTTTTCTGTACTGTGTGTGATTTATATAATTGTTAAAAACTTCACATGATTGGTGTTGTACCTTATGATTTTACTCTTTGAATGTGTAATTCTCTTATCGGTTTCGGTTGAAATAAAAAAGAGTAATTAGTTTAAGAATTAAAGAGCTCCTCAAGCAAGTAGTATCATCCACAAGAAAATAACAAATATTCATCCAAAAAATGGATACTCAAAGAGACTTAGGAAATTGGAATGAGTAACACTTGTAAGCGAAAACAACCGATTGCGCGCTACTCGTAAATAGAATTGAGGATAAGTTCTTGTGTTCAATTTGTCCACACCAGGATTTACCTATGTGTATTATTAAACCAGTTAAGCTCTTGTTTGGAATAAGAAGTATCTGCTTTTGGCTCAATCCAACAGCAACTCAAGAGCTCCCCTGTCCCACACCAATCCTTACGAGAAAAATCATTTCCAAATGTTTGAAACAAACGACTGGCTACAGAATAGAATGCCCCACATTTTCCATGGATTCTGGGAAGATAAATCTTGTTCTCCATTCCTTGTACCACTCTCTTTACTGAAAGAGATGATGTGTTGCTCACAAATAACATTTGCTCGCCCAAACTCTCAACTTCATGCCATATCATGCCAACACTATCCAACTTCGAAACAGTAATAGACTTCCCCCTGAAACTCATACACACTGATAGTATCTCCCCATCGCATTCCACCAAAAAGCTCTGCTCGTTCGAAAGCTCATGCGGAACGGAGGGATTGTGTGGTTGCCTATGAGGCTTGTCAAGAACTCTCCAATAGGCTTCATTAGGATTAAAAACTCCCAAATTCCCATCTTGACCAAGACAATAGAATTCTCCATCGTGAAAGACTGGATTACAGTCAGAGAGGAAAATGGGCGAGTTATGTTCACCACGCAATACGTGCCAACTTTCTTCTCCGTGTCGAATGGTTGATATGGAGTAGTACTTGTCAAATTTTGCATCAATGCCGAAAACCATACAATTGAACGATGTCGGAGAGGATGTGAATGTCATCGCTTTGAAGTCGTAATTGTCAGGTAAATCAGGCAAGTTAATCAATGCCTTTGTGAATGGATTAAAGAAGAACATTGAGTGCCTGCCTTTAGACATAAGCAACCAACCATCTTTACAAAACCGTGGTACTGCACCGGATAATTTAGGAATGTGCATGCTGTAAGGCCCCTTGTAGAGTGGGTGGAAGAATTTGCATCTTGTATTATCATTCCCAATACACATAAGCACCGGAGATTGTACCGATGGAGTGGGAGTCGATCGCCATGATCTACAGACGTTATGAAACCGCTTGATATCACCAAGAAAGAGATGGGGAAGCATCAAACAAAGAAGATCAGTTGGAAGGCTAGCCCAGTCTCTATTTAGTTCTTTTTCTGACTCCTTCGAGTTTTCAATTTCTCTGTCGATATCATCTGCCATACTGAGAGCAAGAGAGCTATCACCAAAGCAAAGTGTCTGAAAAAAAATATAAAAAGGACCATGGAACAGATTGATAAGTGTCTAATAGCAATAGAATGATGCTTGTCAAGTTAATGCACTCTTCTACACAGATTACAAAGATAACTCGATAGCAATTTTTGCCGTCATATACATGCCCCTTTTGATAGGCCAATGTAATTTCAGAAACAAAACAATCAATACCAATAAAATAAAATAAAAAAACCTGTTCTCTTTCGAAAGGCTTGGACAAGAAAAAATACCTGAAGGCATTGCCAAGGTAAAAAAAAAAAAAAGGAAGAAACAATGCGAGGCGATGAGAATTTGTGCCCCGTCATATAACCCTCTTGATGGGCCAACATTAGATGATATTTTAACTGTTTGAACTTATGAAACAATAGCAATCAGATACTCAACATTCTATCGAACACGAGGACTCCGTTTTCCTAGAAAATTGAATACTTCGGGTATCGGAAAGAAATAGAATCTAATAGATACTATCACCAAGTTATTAGGGTGAGTGAATATCACCACTCGCCGAAACAACCGAACCGAATCAAATCAAACACAACTTAAACCCGATAGTTGCAAGCAAAAAGCATGGTCTTACTTAACACCGGTTTCACAACCTCTATACCTCACTAGTATTGTAAATGGTCGATGATCATTTTTGCAATTACTTTTTGAGGATTTTTTTTATCATTCATTAGTTACATGAATTATCTAAGAAATTTTATCTTCCAAAAATCACGATATGCATGAGAGAGACGAGTGTTAACTCTTTTTTTTTTTTTTTTTTCAAATCTTGTGTCAATCCAGTATTGCGGGCTTCAATTCTTTGAGGCTGGTAAATTATAACTTTTTTTGTTCAATTCGTACTTGGGAAGGATTATTGTGAATTATAGTGTACATCCATGCATGGGGGATTCTGGGTTGAGAATGAATGCATGGGGGATTCTGGGTTGAGAATGATGGAACGTTATGGATAAAGCAAACTCAGAATTCTATCTTAGTATTCTCACGTTTGTTTAAAGGAAAAATACAGTATATATGAGTAGCATAGGATGCCTGAACTGTATAAGTTAAAAATATTTGAATATAAACTATAAAACTTGTTGCACATATTGAATAGTAAAATCTAAAAAAATATTAAAAAAATTTGTCTTCTACAATAGAAGAGATTCTAATACAAAAAACTATGGTGTTTCGCATAATGAATCTTGTAAGAATATTTACTTATACATACAATGCGTGTAGAGAATATTACGTATTGATTTTATCTTGATCTTTCCTCTAATCAGCCAAATTGTAGCATACGTGATGCCCCATGGCATCCATATTGGTATATTGGTATGATTAATTTAACATAATATAAGTTTAGAGATATTTGTCTACTTTATCTCTCAACTATCGAACGTAAACATACAGAGACAGTTTTTGGTGACAGGTAGTGCTACTCAACGTACCTATATAGCTTATTAGAAAGCGGTGATCTTCGCAGCGTGGAAGAACGATGGTGGGTTGCAGGAAGAAAGGAGGAGAGAGAGTCGACTGCTATAAAATAAAAACGACCCTAAAACTGAAGCCAACATGGAGTATATATACACTTATCTTTTTCTTTCTTTTTTCTTTCTTGGGATCCCAATCTCACTAGAGTTTGGCTTCCTTTGGTAAACGGAAAATTTGTTTCTGCATAGGTCGGTGTATACGGAACCAATACGGAAAGTTACCTAATAAGTAGGAGTAATAGTTTTTTTATCCTTACGAAAACGCAAAGTTTCAAAATCATCTCTATAAAATTGTACGCATCAATTGTGTCCTTATAATTTAGATGACTTTCAATATATGTTATCCCTTTTGTCAACGAATTGACAGAATAAGGTGAATGAATACATAATTGGAAATGGTCTAGAAGTCTATCTGCAAACGTTTTGTAACTGGGGTATAGCCGAGTAGGCACGTGCAATCTGATGTGTGCAATGCAGACGTTATAAATGTTTGCAAACAAATAAGATTTTGGTTGGGAGGTTCTTAAAGGAACGGGCAATCTGCTAATCTGCTAGTATACGACAAATTCTATTTCTTTGTGTTAGCTCCAAAAGGCGGCTCTAATTTTTCGTTGGCAATTCCATTGACAAAACGCATTTTTCTTTGTATCTCATTCTTAATTTATCGAGTTGGAATTTCTTTTTCTTTTTTTAAGCATAGCGAGTCTGTATAGGGTTAGAGTGGAAGGAATCTATTTTATTGTAATTGAGCGTGTGTTTTGGCGAAGGCAAAATGAAACTAGTAAACTGCTGGATCACCGTTTGATCCGACGGTCAGTCTTGCTTTCTTGGACCGTATATAGTTGGGGGCTGGAAACCAATCGAGTGACCGAGTTGATCGGTTTATGCGTGTTATATTTATACATGTTTTATTAGTCTGCTAGGTTATGAAAAAAAAAAAAGAGGGACGGCAGTCAATATAGAGTTGCTCTGGGTTTTCTTGATAACGAGAGCTGCTTTGGGTTTCTATCTAACGAGATATAAACTGCAGCCAATATACTTGCCGTCGTGGGTAAAAGAACAGAGATTGAAGTTCAAATATCTCTATCGTTCTGGTGGATTTTTGGAAGAGTAATCAGAAGGCTTGAGGATTCAAGGCAGCGACAACCAAGCACGGGGTACAGTGAACGAGATTCGGCTATCGTTCTTGAGTCAATTGTGAGGATTCTTAATTGTGTAGTAAGTTCAATTGTAACCCTATAATATTTTTCTATAGTGCTTAATTCATTTCCGTGATTTTTTCCCATTTAGGGTTTCCACATATATCCAGTGTTGATCGTTGTCTTGTTTCAATTCCTTACTTTTGCTTGATTGATTGGAGTAGCAAAGTAGGTTTTTTTCACTTTTTACAATTAATATTTTCAATGAGCACTATACAAATTACGTGGTCTCTATTATCAGGGTGGGCTCACATTATGGCCAGCTAGACCGAAAATGAACTTGAGAAAATCTGCACCCTATAAATATATTCCTACGTTGGACAATGGACATCTCTTGTAACTTTCCTCTGTTCAATAGTTTTAACCTTTCCTTGGAATTCTAGGTAGTGTTTTTGTTTTTAGTTTTTTCAAATACAGGTTTAACTAATGGAGGGGTTTTTTTTTTTTTTTGCTATTCGTTAAATCTAATCTACTCTATCCTGAGGGGCTTGGAGAGGAGGATGAGTGCTTACAGAAATTGAACTCTGCCCATGTGCATGAGAGTATTAGGGAGATACCAACCAATTGCACTCCACCCACTTGCAATGGAGGCCAGGAGGGGCTATTCAAAATGCATCTTTCTAATTATAGGGGACTGTAGTTATTCAAACGGGAGGGGAAAATGTGTAATAGATATAAACTAAAAGGAAGATGACGCAGCAGAATTAACAAAGAAATTAGTTCCATACTAATCGAACGAATGATAAACTCGAGTCCATGAGAGAAAAAGACAAAGTCTGAATGTTATTGATAAAAAGCTTAAAAGTTGAATAATTTACCCCCCTATTTATATTAGTAGGAGTCCTAACAATAAGATAACTACTTAGGGTGGAGACCAAGCAAAACAATTACTTGGAAACTAAGACCATAATAAAAAGGAGGGAAAAAAAACTGAAATGGTCCATATAGTTAAGTGTTTGTGTCAACTTGGTCCCTGTAGTTATAATTGACTCGATTTACACTATGTATTTTTCATTTTGTTCTAATTTGGTCCAATTACTAACCGCTGTTAGTTCTTTTAACAGCAAACTCAAATGGCCCTTTTTTTGGGGGTTAAAACAATAATTCTCTCATTTCCCTCTTGTCCTAATATTAGGGGTGTGCAAGGGTCGGGCGGTCGGGTTTGACCCCCGAACCCGACCCGACATGGCAGGTAACAAATGTTTTAGGCCCGCAAACCGAACCGAAAAGGGGTGAACCGTCCGCGATCCCGATTCTTTACGTCGGGTTGGGTCAAGTCCAACTAAAAACCAAATTAATCTTTATGAATTGGTCGGGTTGAGTAAGAAATGCACCAACTCGGACTGTGAACCAAAATCTAATTCATGTACCTATTCAAAGCACATATTCGACCCCGTCGGGTCTATGGGTGGACGAGTTTTTTGCACAGGCCTATCTAATATACCTCTGAACTAAATCACAGCTCATTCTTCCATTCTCCATTGATAAGGAGGTGCCTGAGAAGAAATTTGGCTATAGTTTTCTGCAAAAAGTTGCCCTCTAATTCAGCATTTTCATGATCAGTCATGAGGCCACAAAACCACTTGTATTGTCTACTTGTTTAACTTGTGGACAAATACTGAGATGTTTTATTTTTCTACATAGTATTGAAAATGCATATAGAACCATGTCTAAAAGTCACAACATGATATAGATCTAAATATAACAATATGATAAAGAATCATGTTCAAAAGTTAGAATATTACATAAACTCAGGAGTTGTTAGGTTAAATAAGCCAAGTGGTTTATTTTTGGTCCTTATTCATTTTTTTTTCGTATTTTTTAGTTTTTTTGAGATTATTACTTCGTCATGACGAGAGGAACCTAAAAACTAAAATAATTACCATCAAAATTCAATATTTTTGAATAAATACGAAAAAATTGGTTTATTGGTTGAGTTTTGTCTTTATTATCTTATTTTTGTCTTTATTTAAAAGGACTAACAGCAGTTAGCAATTGGACCAAATTGGAACAAAATGGAAAGTACAGAGTATAAATCGAGTCAATTACAACTACAGGGACCAAGTTGACACAAATATTTAACTACAGGAATCATTTCGGTTTTTTTTCCTAAAAAGGAAAATAAAATCTCTGAGGAAATAACATCTCCAAGAGAATAATAAATCCTACAAAAACTAGGAATTAGAAAAATAAGACACGTGCAAAACAGGTAGCACAAATATAATTTCAAAATAATGTTGTTCCTAAATAAAGATTTCCAAAATATAAAAAATTCTACGAACTTGTCCTACATCAGAAGGTCACTGTAATTTGCCCTTTTCTTTTTCTTTCTTTTTTCCTTTTTTTTTTTTCCTTATAATGTTCCGAATTTGGTTTCCGTCTAGAATTCGGAAAGCTAACAAAATAAAGCGTATTTGGCCTTCCTCGTTTCCTTTTGTGTTTCGTATTTGGTTTCCTTATAGAACTCGAATATCAACAAAACAATATAAATATCCTTGGTTTTCCCTTCGCCTTGTTTTTGGTGTGATTCTTCTAATAAAAGAATTATCTTACCAATAGAAATACTAGCTACAATAAAATAGGAGCACTGAAGAGCAATTTTGGGCTTCTCAGTTTTAACCAAGGTACGTTGTTCCCCTTTGTGGTCTTCCTTCTTTGGGTATAGTGAAGCTCTATCGACAGATTTTTGATTTAATTTTCAAGGTCTCATGTGCTTTCTGTTCATGTTCATGTTCATGTTCATATCAGATCTGTTCTCACCCTCTCTTCGAGTGCAATTTTGTTCATCCTCTTTAAAAGAGTAGTGTAGGTCTCACCCATGCAATACACTTTTTGATAAGCATGATATCACTTTGAGGTGGAATCCACACACTTTCAACCATTAAGGGGAGTAATGTTCACCCTCTTAAGTGAAGGGTAAACAAAACTCAACTCATTTTTTCAGCTTATGCTATTTTCTTTTAAATTTTTGAACACAATTGTGCTTGATAATGCTCTCTTTTGAACCTAAAAAAAAAGAATAGTATAGTGTATTTCCACCAAAAGTTCAGAACATTGGTTAGTGTTAGATTACTTTAATTTATTTGCAATCCCGTGTAGAACACGGGTTTTATGCTATTAAAATTTAAGCCAAAAAAAAAGAAAAAAAAAAGGACAGATCAAAAAAGGAAAACTTATTTGGTATCTAGGCAGCCTAATAACTTTCTGTTAATATATTTCCTTCTTAGTTCTTCAAGTTTCAAATACATCTGGTTTCTTTGGAACTTGAGGAAGGAAAAAGAAAGGCCTCCTTGTTTGATAGCTAACGTAGAAAAGGAAGGGAAAAAAATTAAGAAAAAGAACTGAAAATCAACTTTTATTTATTACTTTCCTTGTTGTGACGATGCGGCAATATTTTTTTCTTCCAGAAGATGACCAGAAGCAAGTCAAGAGCTTCTTTTCCACCTACTGCTCTACCTTGTCCGTGGCTGATGTTTTGTCATGGACAGCGCTTAAATACACAAACCTTCTACAGTGTAGCCGAAGCTAGTTTTTGTGTCAAGAGAATACCAAATATCTCAGGACAAGGAATATATGCAAGCTTTTATGAATGGATGGTGATGGTAGACAATGACTCCACTGCTTGCTTCCTTTTGAATTTGATTTCACTGGAAAAGGTCGATTTGCCTCCATGGGAATTCGTACGATGTCGATTCTGGATACTTTCAGCACCTCCCACAGATGACAACTGCATTGTTGGATTCGTCAGTGAAGATGGACAATGCATAACGTTTTGCCGCCCGGGTGATAATGAATGGGCTGAGCATATTTTTGGAGCAGAAATTGGACCTCTTAATTACACTATATGCAAGGGGGAAATTTATTTCCATGACCTACGAGATAATCTTGTGATATTAGACATTGTGGACCATAGGGTTGAAGTGAGACACGTCTTAAGAGATAACGGGACACCAATATCACGATTACTGCCAGAGACATTTAGGATGTTCACGTACCTTATTGAATCTTGTGAAGAGATCTTTCTAGTTTATGTGTGTATGCTTGGAGCATCAGAGAGGAAAATCCGAGATATAGATATTTTCAAACTGGACTTATCTGTTTTACAGTGGGTGACGGTGGAGAGCCTAGGGGACCGCACGTTCTTCATCAATGAAGATGCAAACTGCATCTCGTGCTCCTCCACAAAATCAGGTACTTTGGGAAACTCCATATACTTCTTGTGGCCTGACGATGAAAGTATGTACGTATTCGACGTTGAGGAGAAGTGCATCTATACCCACCATCCCTGTCCTTATCTTGGTCGTAATGTCGCACAAAAATTGTGGGTGATGCCCATAAGGACATAGTGGGTTTTTTAGTAGAGCATATTCAAAATTGGTTATTGCTATGTCGTCTAAGATAGATGTTGGATCGTATATGTTGATTAGGAATGGACTAAACCTTGTTAATTATTCTTGAGAGAAGTCGCCGATTGATAAATGTAGGCTTTTTTTATCTTCTTGACACTAAATACATATTTGCTTTTGCGACTGCCATGGGCCATTATCATATGCCTTGTTTGGATTGAAAAACCATTTCGAAGTGGAATTCAGAGGTGAGATCTATGTAAGGAAGGATTTGGTTTTGGGCAACAATGCACTATACATTTTTTGATTTTTGCAGAGCCCATTATAAGTCCCACAAAGATAATTCGAATCACAAGGTATTCTTAGAATATTTTTTATGGGTTCCTAAAAAAAGATAGTTCAATCCGATATCGATAAATGATGTTTTAGAATTCGTAGGTGTTTCAAAATTCTTAGGGTCCCTACGAATGCCGAAAAAGTCCTTACGGATATCGGATTGAACTAATTTTTTACAAAAATCTATAAAAAAAAATATTTTAAGAATTATTTGTGGTTCGAATCATCTTTATGGGACCCGAAATGGACGGCACAAATTCATGCCCCTTTATTTGGCACCCCTAGCGATCCATTTATGAGGGCTGAGTCTACTAACAATATAATGCATCTTCAAGATGCGTGATGGGTGGTCTTTTTTTATTAAAGAAAAACGCATATTGAGAATGCGTCACTTGCATGTGTGGATTTTGTTGCCACGCATGCTTCGTAAAACGTATTTTGTATGTGCGAGATTGATATCACGTATTTTGAAAATGCGCAATAAACTATTTTTACAAAACTTTTCAGAACATGAACATTTCTCCAATTGGTTTCCCATTAGTGGACAAATCGACGGAAAACTCTCAATTTTCTTATCCTACAGCAACTCTGAATCCGACAATCTGCCCCGGTTGTTCATCTCCACAACCTAAGATTTGATCTCGCTCCCGTCTCTATACCATTTTTTTTTCAAAGAAAAACAAGTGCAATATGATTTGCTTTTGTTTGATTATTAGTAAATCGATCGAGACTTTATTTTGGTTTTCCATGCCACCGACAATTTCCAGATTTGAGCCATGTTTCAGAGTTAAATTCCATACCCATGAAAGGTTTTGATTGTTGGCAATCTACCCCATGAACACCCACTTGAGAAGGAATTGTTGAAACTACCATCTCTGATCAATCATTAAGAAAATTATCGAAACAGATTCTATCAGAAGAAGAATTCTTATTCATGTAATCATCCAGTTCAAAAAAACAAAAACAAATTAATCATCCCCACATAAAATATCTGGAATGGAGAATTGAGAGAGAGAGAGAGAGAACTTGGCATGGGTTACGGGTATAGAGAAGTATTTTGCTGGGCTGGGAACGAATAATGGTGCAGCGTTATCATCCATTTGGGGAAAAATGGGACGACGTCGTTTCGTAAGAATTGGGAACCATGGGGAGTTGGTTTAATCTGTACCATTGGAAGAATTCATTAACGCAGTGGCAGCATCTGGTGCAAAGCTGTGTCTGCTGAAATGTGTAGAAGATTTGAACCCCTTAACCATGGTAAAATCCATGCGGAACTGTTTTTCCCTTTTTTTTTTTTTTCACAAGGAGTAACTGGTTGAAAAGTTATCTGGTATTATATGCATTATTTAATTGGACGGTTGTGATGAATCAGACGGTGGAGAAAGAAGGTGATACGGTGTCTCCCAAACAAGGGGGGGACACTTGATGCAGGGAGGCGTGTCGAAATAGAAGAACGCGCAACAAAGATAATCACGAATAAGCATGAACTAGAGGTACTCCCTACGAACACACAATAATGAGATAAATCTCGTTTTTCATTAATTCAAATAAACAACTCCTTAGCCCTAAGGCTTACAACCTTATTTATACTAATAAAATTCCTAAACCTATCTTTCTTAAAATCTAGAAAGAAAAATAAACGTAAGGAAATAAAATCAATCCTAATTTTCCTTAACCAAGAAACCTATTCAAAAAAGGAAAACTAGATCAAATCAAATTAGGAAAACTAAATACTTATAAATTATCTTGACTAAAATAAAATATTCCTACTAAAATGCTAAACTCAAAATAATAAATTAAGATTCCTATATTTCTAGAATAATCAAAATATCGGCTTGCATCATCCTCCCCCACTTGAAGAAACTCGTCCTCGAGTTTATATAGTTGAATTTGCCGAAACTTGTCTGCATCAATCTTATACTTCAAATTAATTTTCTCGAACTTGAACTTTGAAGATTCTTCAAAAAGTAATGGAATGCCTTCCTTCCAAATTCGGTCTAGGTGCACAATCCATATATTTTTACTTACCGAGTCTTCAATATATTCCCAAAAAAGATCTACAAATTGATTGGACCGATTAGCCTCAACCTCATCTAATTCCGGGATATTATGCACAAAATTCTCAACCAACTTTACGAAAAAGATTTGATTCATGTCAACCCAATCAAAACTCTTCAATGTTGCAGAAAACGTACTCCTAGCAGGATGTGTGTCGGAAAACGTGAATTTTGTGCCCATAACACCGCCAATGACCTTGCACTTAATGCCATCAACACCTTCCATGCACCTAGCGCTTGTGGACACCACCATAGATGCAATTTCTCGGTTCTTTGCATTATTGTCTAGTTGGACTCCAAGTGTTTGTTCTTCAGCCACTTCAACCATACATCCATCAAGAAAATCATTATCTTCTTTGGAAGTGAATAAACAATCCTCCTCGCCAATGAATGGGTCTTCATAAAAAACGGGCGGTTTACTCCATTCCACAATTGGATTTGGAATAATATTAGATGTGAATGGCCACTCAATAGTAGCTTCATCCACCTTTGTCCTCTCCCTCGACTGAACGTTGCCAGCCAAAGGTTTTGGTGATAGAAACGTCATCCATTACCTCCTCCTCTTTCGGAAACCGAGGTTGAACCGGACGACGGCGAGGTGGGTTCCCCCCAACAACCATGGCAGCCTCCTGATCGGTTAGGACGCTAATCGCATCCATCACACGTTTCTCAAGTTGTTGGAACCGCGGCTCCATTCGTGCTTCTCGTGCAACTTTACTTCGTTCATACACATCTTCGGCAACAGCATCATAACGAATTCTTTGTCGCGCCATGATCCGGAATCAAGCGCAAGCTCTGATACCAACTGATGCAGGGAGGCGTGTCGAAATAGAAGAACGTCCAACAAGGATAATCACGAATAAGCATGAATTAGAGGTACTCCTTCTACGAACACACAATAATGAGATAAATCTCGTTTTTCATTAATTCAAATAAACAACTCCTTAGCCCTAAGGCTTACAACCTTATTTATACTAATAAAATTCCTAAACCTATCTTTCTTAAAATCTAGAAAGGAAAATAAACATAAGGAAATAAAATCAATCCTAATTTTCCTTAACCAAGAAACCTATTCAAAAAAGGAAAACTAGATCAAATCAAATTAGGAAAACTAAATACTTATAAATTATCTTGACTAAAATAAAATATTCCTACTAAAATGCTAAACTCAAAATAATAAATTAAGATTCCTATATTTCTAGAATAATCAAAATATCGGCTTGCATCATCACTCTATAGCATCTTCCTTGCAAAAATGCAAAATGCTAAGAACACACCATAAAAAATGTAAGTGCTGTGTAATCGGTGTGGCTTTAGAATTATTGTGGAAATTATATTTGCTAGCACCACTCTGACCCCCTTATAACTTTACTCAGTGCCGGCCCCAATATTTGGGTTGTCCTAGCCCAACATCATGCTTTGTTGCCCACCTACTATAAAGTCATACAAAATAAAAAAAAAATTCAATTACCAAAAAAAAAGGTACATTATTTTTTAGCTTGAATTACATCAAGAAAATCAACATCAAAATATAAATCCCGTTTATAGTGCTTGATGATTAGCACGATCCGATTTAAGAAAATAACTTTTTCTAACATTTTTTGAAGCAAATTTTTAATTGAGTCATCGTTTACTTATCTAAAAACTTGGGGCCCATTTTGCTATCTTTTGTTTTTTGGGTTTTATTGTTGATATATGTGAAGAGAATGGCTTGTCTTGAAAAGCATAAGAAGTTAAAAAAGCCCAAAATGTCCAAAAATATTCTTACTGGAATTGCGTCTCATTTACAATTGAGATCATTGCCAATCTCTTTTAATTTTATATTGCGAAATGGTATTTCGAAGATAAAATAAAAACCGTGTTAACTTGCTCTATTTATTTAGCCATGACTTTTTTTAAAATCAAATGTAAGAATATATCATTTATAAATTATTGTTGGGAGGGGGAAAAAAAGAGGTAGAACAAAAATTGTGGATTGGAGGAAACAAAAAGAGAGAAAAAGAATGGAGGAAAATAAGAACGGGGCTGCCTGGGAGTCGAACTCGAGAGCCTCGGCATCTATAGCAATCGCAGTGACCATTACAGCAAGTGCATGGTTGTGCTACAATGGGAAACTCTTTCAATTTATCATCTAACTCGAAAACTTTTATTTTTTGGTTGCCCCAGCCCGAGGGATTGCCCAAGACTGAAGGCTTGTGGGGCTTACCCCGGGGCCAGCCCTGAACTTACTCGTGTATTGCCCCATTCCCCTCACATTCCTCCACAACTTAGGGTTTTCAGCTCATCAAATCACAAATGGCGAAGAACAACAGGCGAGTTAGTGCTATCAAGTCAACCAGCAAATGGGAGTGCACCACCTGCAAGGCTCAATTCCAGCTGCGTTCTCAGTACGATGCTCACCGTCCGCACAACATGTGTATCACTAATACACTGGTAATGGAACAGCATCGTAGATTACCGCTTTAATTGATTTATATATTTAATGCTTAATTACGGCAAACGTACGGGGTGACGTGATTGAGTGTTTTTCCAACGAACAATCAAACCCTAAATGTCCACCGCCCCAACCAATAGTCATTTGTTGAGTTGTATATACACAAACACACGCTATGGACACGAGTCTCTTTAGTTTGGTTAATTATATATATTTCCCCCCCCCACTGTACATCTATTTGAGTGATTAATTTAGTCTGATTTTCTTTTATGCCCTATTCATGCTCTCTATTTTGTTACAGGCTACTTTAGCAGCGGTTGCGGCAGCAGCAGCGGCGGCAGCAGCAGCTGCTGCTCGTCCCGCCAATGCTCGTGCCAGGTAAATTTTACTACATTCCGAAGAAGTATGGAGAATCTGATTAACTGAATGAGAGACCAAATACATACAAGCTGATTTATTTTGTTGAGAAACTACTTAGACATCATATATATACATACAACATGTGAACAGGAGATGTTAAACCACCTAAAAAAAAGGCAAGGCCAATTTTAGTTGAAGCCAAGTAAAACCACCTATTTTGATCTGGTCTCGGTACCACTGGAATTTCTTGACCTCCTCCTTCAATCGGCCTGGAACTTCTCCTTCAAAGGCGCATTATCCGTGTCATAAACCTATAGCCATAAAAACATACTATATCAGGGTTAGTAGCAATGGTTTTTGTGCGCGCGCGAGAGAGTTTTTACTCTAAACAATAGCAAAAATTGTGCATTCTTTGTGTAATTTCAGGACTAATGAGAATATATTTGTGCCTTATCAGTACACTATTATAGTTGTGTAACTTAGCAATTATTTTAAAAAATTAACAAATGTTTCCTTTGATTTTATGCAGGAGAGGTTGATAAGGGTGGTCAGGTTCGTTTCACTGCTTCACTTTCTTATAGTGTTAAAAGGCATAACTTATAGTGCATTACGTTTATTGAATATCATCCCTAGTTCAAGCTAGCCAAAAATCAGCTGAGGGTGATCCTCCACCTAAGGATTCCAACACCAATTACCATAATCATAATCATATGCCACTAATGCTGAGATTTTAACCGTTAGAACCATCTGTTAAGTATCCCTGTGGTATCTTTTATGGACTCTTCTTATGTATGAAAGTATGCATAACGGACAGCCGATCTTGGGTGAGGATGAGCGACATGTATCCAACACCCATACCCTGCGTAGACACTCGTATGTTCTAATCACTATCATATTTGGAAAAGTATATATCACCACAATGGTTGGACTTACAAAACTTTCACATGGACAAGAAATAGAAACTCTATATCTGTACTCAATCACATATGATTGGAACTACATTCTAATAAAAGTCATATCAAAAGGCAAAAAATTACGCAATATCCCATATATGCAACTAAATAATTGCTGAGGACCTGTCTTCGTACTCAAACTTCACTTTTTGACATATATGCAACATGCTTAGGCTAAGTTTAGAAATGTGTCATGTAGCTGAGTCTGTGTGCAAGAGTTAAATGGAGAAAAGCTGGTAAACATAAAGGATAAAGTTACAAACAGTAGTTTGTTCTGCAGGGAACAAGTAGTCGTCTTATTTCTTAAGTCAACCAGAAAAGAGAACTAAGAGTTATATATGCTTCTTCTTTCTTATCTATCACATCTCCCTCCACAATCTATTATAATCAAGGTCTTGTACCATCCACTCTTTATATTGAAGAAATTGTACCCATTTTCCAACTTCTAAATTTCCTGTACCCATTTTTCAACTTCTAAATTTCCCCTAGGTTTTCTTCTCTCAACCCTCAACCCTTCTTCTATCCACAACAAATAGAAGCAAGTAGAATGGTTATAAACATATTTAGTGGCATAGTAGCAGCCCATGAAACTGTTCAGAACAAACTTTGGCCTCCTTTAAACTACACCAATATGAAATTATCTAATTTTACCCCAAGTAATGACAATAAAAAGCAGAAAATATATATCACAGCAATTCCGTAACTGCAAAAGATACCACAACAGTTCCATAGCATAAATGTAGAAAAGCGATTCAGTATACAGAGTGTTAGTCGACATGGGAACCTTTAGAAGGATATCATGTAAGAGGTGGTTTCTTGCTTCACCGAGTTAATAGCTCCTTAAATACTCAATTTTTGGTGTACGAGCAAAACTTTTGTAGTTGCCACAGAAGTCTCCCGAGACAATGCACATATAACTGCTCATGTGAGAAAACATTTTGAGGTAAATAGAGATCAACATAGGGAATCGTTTACCCTTGCACGTTATTAATTGTCACTGCAAAACGGAGACGAATTGGAAATTGTGTGCTCTTGAACTTGAAGGGTATTGATTCATTTTCAGCAGGAAGTGGAAGTCTTGAAATCAAAACAGGTTTAAGCAATTCTTTGGGAAGAATCACTTTTAGCTATCGGTTTGATCTAATGAAGAGATGCCAATTTTATAACAGAGGATTATATTGTCATTGGGTATTATGTTTCCCTCAGTGTATACTTTATCAGGACCATAGCAAGGTGTTTATGTATCGAGTTAAACATTCGAAAAACGAGGTTCTGTTGGTGTACATACATTGATCAAACAGTTGGTGTGCACCATTCTAGTAAAAGGAGAAGATGATTTAAATATCGGCAGCCGTTACCTAGCATTGGCTACTCACTTTGCATGAATAAAAATCCACTGTTAAGAGAGCAATGGTGTGGGGGAAAACATGGTAGGTTCAGTCAATTAGCACCATTCTAGTAAAAGGTGAAGATGATTTAAATATCGGCAGCCGTTACCTAGCATTGGCTACTCACTTTGCATGAATAAAAATCCACTGTTAAGACAGCAATGGTGTGGGGGAAAACATGGTAGGTTCAGTCAATTACAAGGCAAAACTAACATGAATACATGGGTACTTGCTATGAATTAGGGGCAATGGAGTCCGGCTTGCACAACACAAACTAACCCCAAAGACAAGAAGTAACTAAAACTGTCTAATTTGTGGCACTTCGCACCAAGGGAAGAGAAAGCCCTTATTGCAACATCCAGGAATGATGAGTAATTGCATCGAACAATTAGCATGCATAACATCAACAATTCAGTTTTTTTCGAGGGATATCAGATGTTGAAAGCAGAGATATCCACTTCCTAAAAAAGGTTACTACGGGTGTAGATGTTTACAATCAATGAAGATGGGGGAGAGAGGGTGAGAAAAATTGTAACTTCCTGCAATGTTGTTGGCAGCAGAAAACTTGGCAGTCAAAAGATGGCTGAAAACGGACACCAGGCTCGTCTTCGATGAATGTTGTGAGGATAGGCTTAGTAACAAAGGATAGGGTCTTAGTAACGGTTTGAAGGTCGGAGGGGAAGGTGGAGGAAGAGTCAGGAGGAAGACCAAAGACAGAATCAACAACAGTGTTCTAAAAGGCAGCTGCCAAGGCCAATTTGTCCCCACCTAGGCGCTAGGGGGTGGTTCGACGCCTAGATTAGACAGCCGACTAGTAGAGCGCCTAGACGTTAGGCGGCCGACTAGTCAGGCACCTAGGCACTAGGCGCCCATTTTCGGCCCGACTAGTGCCCAGCGATTTTTAGAACATTGATCAACAAGAATGTCGGAGAAGAAGATAAGAGGGAGAGTCAGAAAGATGGGTGTTTCTAGTTGACGACTGTTGGAAGGTTCGAGAGATTGAGGGAGGATGTGTCATTCAGGGTGTTTGGAGGTGTCTGCGTTCATTGGGGGAGGAATACAAAGGGTATTTTCGGAATACGAAAGTAGACAAACATCTCACCCTTTTATAAGAAGTAAAGATAATTTGGGTAGGACACATATACCATCTCTGGTTATACTATAGGACTATTTAGTGCAAATTTTCCATAGGAGGGCTTCTTAGATGCAAATTGCTTTGACTTAAGTTACTGGGAATACGCTTCTTATTGTATTGTAGGAATTAACTTGGAGCCCATTGATCAATCTTAGAATCCATGTTGCAAATTTTCCTCATGTCTTTCTTATCCAGATTCTGAACCATACGGTTATTTTTAGCTTCTGGTATGCTAGGAAAAAGTCGAATGCCTAATTCTTTTTCTTCCTCTTTTTGCTTGCTCCTTTTTCATAGCATTGAAAATTTACCAATTGTTCCTTTTTGGTTTTATGCAGGACGTTTCTCCAGGATAGTCAGGTATTCACCTCTTCGTTTCTGTATTTCCTTCTTAGTTGTGCATAAACATTTCAACTGATAGCTAAACGTAGCAAAAAACTTGCGTAAGATAGTGTGCATTCACACTTGTAAAGTACTCACCTATAAAATGCTAGTATAACCCACTTCAATAAGTTTTTCCTAAGGAGGAGATTGCCTTAAGTGACACTAAAGGAATGACAATGCTTGAAAGTCTTCTTAAATGGCATAATTATTCAACATCAATTCAACGTACAAAACTTGATGCACACAAATGTTTCAACTGATAGCGCATAAATATTTCAACTGATAGCTAAACGAAGCAGAAATGAGATCACTTGCGTAAGGTAGTGTTGATTCACACTTGCAAGCACTCACCCATAAAATGCTAGTATAATGCATGTATGTGTTGTTAAGCAAGGACTGTCAGTTATTCCCACAACATGAAGATATTGCTTTTGAATCACCCACTTTAACAAGGTTTTCCAAATGAGGTGATTGCCTTAAGTGACATTACGGCCTTAGGTAGTTCCTGGGTTGGTTGTTGGAGCGTAGAAAGCCTTTTTGGTTGATCATGTGGACCTATCATGTTCCATTGTGAACCAGTAGTAGCCCATTCTAAAGATCTTTCTGGAAAGCAGGAAGCCATTCATATGCGCCCCTATCTGCCGGTTTATGACCTCTAGTCTTTCTTGCACATATTCTCATTTTTGACTTGCAACTAATGGATCATTAGGATGACTACTCAATTGTAGCTGAACAGCACATGAACTTATTCCTTACCTGCACTTTTTGTTTAGTAATTCCTCAAAGATTTCTTGTATTTCCTACAGGTTAGACTGGGTTAGGCAAGTGTTGACTAGGTGAGGTCTTTGTATCTTTCCTTTGTTGTTGTAGTTTTTATGTATCCCGTCGCATGTAGAATAGAATGTCTTTCCTTATTTCAAAATGGCTCTTTCCTTCCTTACATAACCAAAACTAAACAACAGAGCTGCTGAAGGCAGAGGACTCTTGGCCCTATCACACAATAGGTATAGAGTTTGAAGAGACAAGTGAGCTTTGAACCCCCTTCCCTTCCTTTGTGGTGGATCGATGAGAGTGCACCTACGCCTAGCCAGGAGTGTGGGTTCGGGGGAACGGAACAAAGGAAACAGGGGTAAATAAACGCCTGGTGAATCCATAGATAGAGATGAATGGGCAAAGGGCGGATATTGGCTGTAGAGCTCTCACTGGCTGACATTCTTAAGACCACACATGCAGAGGCTAAACCAGCCAAGAGGTAATACCTCAAACAGGAGCATATGCAGCAGGTTCTGTATGTCTGTCGCCTTAGCAGTTAGAACTTAGAAGCCTAATTGTTGTAGTCTGTACCAGGCTAGACATGCCGTGGGTAATACTGTAATAGGGACTAATAAGCAAGTACATGAGTCCATAGATACAAAAGGAAAGTAATCAAATGTATCATTAGGCACATGAGTTGTATAAAACGAGCAACAATTAAATTCACACAAAATCCGACGACCTTACAGTGGTAATGTGGAGCAGACTTATGTGGTAATGTTGGAAATTGAAAATGGATCCTTATATATAGATGCTATGATGCAGATAGCATAGGCTGCTCATTATACCTAAGGTAATATTGTATTGCTTCATATGAACTTTACACAATATAAAATAAAAACTTCTAGGTTTACCAGTTTTAGGGGGTGTTTGGAAGGCCTGGTTTTGCATTTTCCAATTTCCATTTTTTGGATTTTGGGTGTTTGGTAGGAAGAGGGAAAATGGATTTTGGGTAAAATGAATTTTCCAATTTCTTGTTTCTAAAACAAAACCAATAATCTGGTAAAAGAAGCTTTTTGAATTCCCATTTTTCCATTTTCCCCTCAAGCCATGCCAAAAAGACAAGGCTAGCCTCTCTCTTTTCGGATAATTCCCACTTTGCCATGGTTTTCCCATCCAGCCATTCCAATTTTTTTTAATCCCAACTTCTGTAATATTTGGTATTGTACTGTAGTTTGTAGTATGTTTGTTCAATTTCTATAATTTGGTTTAATCCGGATTTAAGTAATATTTTGTGTTTTAATGTGGTAATGTTTAGACTATAAATTTCATCGCTTCTTGTACTGTTTGGTTTTCCCATTACTTTCAAAAACATTTTTGATGGACAAATAACAACAAACAATAATTGAAATAACAAAACTATAATTAAAAAAAAAAAAAACGGGGTACACCAGTTTATGTACATAGCAGAATTTTGGAATTAAATTTTAAATAAATTGAGCCCAAACATTATTTATATACATTATACACCATTATTAATAACCGGGGGCAACATAGTAAAAAACCAATCCATAATTCATTTTCATTCCATATCTTCCAAACACTACTCCTACTGCAAAATGCATTCTGCACATATCGTCCAAACACTCCACCAAATACAAAATATATTCTGATCATAATCCCAAAAGCCAAAAAGGTAAAACGTGAAAAATGAAAAGCCAAAAAAGTTGGCTCCCAAACACCCCCGTTATTAAGTTCTCCTAAAACCTGCTTTTGTGTTACAGTATGACCTTCCTTTCCTAATGTATGTACTTAATACTTCAATTGTGGTTTTAATTTTTGCAGATTGAATAAGGATTGGCTGGTTGCATGAAGGCCAAGATCCACCTACACCTGCTATTCGGAGACTATCGTCTTTTATTTTGATGCTGCTTTTATAGACTCTTATTCTAAAACTACTAGTTTTTGTTGTTTTTTGGGATATCATGGTTTTTGGATATTGAGCACATTTTTAGAACTATTGACCTAGACTACGTTTATTGTTGGTTTTGTTTATTCAGTTATCCATTATAATGGTAGGCACCTATTGTGGCTGCAAAGACGCCGAAGAGTGCTAAGACATTAAGGGGACATGAACAAACATGAAAGATTACTCACCTCGAGGGTTTTACCATCTGGAGCAATATCCCTATCATGAAAGCACCAGAAGTCAACTCCAAGCTTCTCTATAAACTCAAAATTTGCTCTCACTGTATCATTAACAAAAAGAAACTACTCAGATACTCATAAAGTGCAGTCAGTAATAACTGTGAAAAGAGTTGGATGATTGTGATAGGCCTTACACCTAGTCTTAGCCATAGCCACTGAATTGGTACCGTCTTCCCACGGCCACATCTTTGTAGGAGCACCAAATGGATCACCTCCGGTCCCACAGAATGTGTGCCAGAAAGCAACACTAAATCTCATCCAATCCTGCAGTGGGCAATATATTCCTTGATCCTTTCGCATGTATTCTCCCGAAACAACAAATGAACAAATTATAAACTGAAGGAAAATAACAAACCAACCTTCATTTTCTTCCCAAGAATCTCCTCTTGAGCATTATACCACTTAACTGCAAGTGGGTTCTTGCTTGAAGGGCCCTAAGCAGGCGAAACAAATGGTATAAGTGTGCATTATTATGTCCAAAAAAAAGTGTGCATTAGAATTTTAGAAATAAATTACCTCTGAATGTAGTGAAGCAATTGCAGTTGTTGAAAAATCTTGAAAATACTAAACACGGATCTAGTAGTCTTGTCATCTTACCTCATACTTAATTTTCGGAATGCCGGGGAAAAATTCCCCTTCTCAGTCATCACCACATCCACTGCTAATGTCAGCGGGATTTGTCTCTGGACTCCCATCAATCTGCATTTGAGATGGAACATATGGCAGGGATATAGTAAGTTGAAAAAGTAACACACACACACACACAGAGAAATAGAATCAAGAGAGATTCTGTACCCCGGCTAGGGAGACTATATGTAGACAAAAACCCATAACAGGAACTTCACAGCCTTCATTTTCTTCACCTCACCAGACAACCTACGCAACCAAAAGCAGAAAACAAATAGTATCGCAATATCACCAAACACTGAAGGCTACAATACGAAAACCTCCTTTTATCGTGTACATGTAAGAAAATCAGATAATTTACTAATAAAGGGGAGGGAAAAGGGCTGATCCAAAAAGGAGGGGGAGACTTGAACCCAGACCTCACAAAAAAAGAACCATGTGAAATGCACCTAGCTGAGACCATGGGCTTAGCCTTGCTGATTGTGTTGCCCCACTTTGGATGTGAGGTCTTGGCTTTGACTCCATTAATTGTCACTCTAAGATCTTCAAACAAACAAATGCCATGCATCCCATGTGTCAAAAAGGGAAAACGCAGTTGCTGACTCGCTTGTAAGGAGTCATGGTTCCTTATATAGCAGGGGCAGACACAAGGAGATGCAGGGGTTGCCCCGGCCCCAACCCAACTCCAATTATTTCCAGTAACTATAATAGTTTTTCGGATTGGTTGGGAAAAGTTCTACGGCGCTGGCCCATGCGTCCCTTGTGTTAAAAATCCCTAAAATTCCTATATAAGTGCAAAGACGGAACCAAAAGTGTCCTTATTGGGGCAGGGCTTCCCCGTGGAATTTTTGTAGTTATCTATATATATCAATATATATATATATATACATTTTTTTTTTTGGAATATCAAAACTATATACACGGTGGCCCCCTACTGAACAAAGAACGGTGGCCCAGAAAAAGTTATTTTCAGCTACAAATATTGTCTGAATCGCAACAAAATGGAGGATGGGTTTCTCACAGATGGTTTGGTTATATTTTTATTGGGAAGTAGATTGCTGCAAAAATTAGTTCCAACTCAATCATAGACAACTTTCGAGATCTAAGGTAGTGTCACATCTCATTTTGGTACATTCTTGATGTTTAATGCAATAAGAAACTTTCATTTTTTTTTTGCCTCGTAGTTGTTTTGATTTGTTAAGAGCACCTATTTATATTTTGTTTTGTATTGGGTAAATTCCGTGAGCAGCAACTGAAGAGAAGGCTGCTGGAACGAAAGGAGACAAAAAAAAAAAAAAGAGTAGTGCCCCTACACGAGCCTTACATATTTCAATACTTTATTTTGTTGAATATTGAAACATCAAAATTTTGCGTTCATGTTGTAACCAGCGTTCCGTCCATATATTTAAGAGTGAAACCAAACCTAAACCCTAAAATTCCTAATTATTACTGTAATCATTTTTTGATTGCGCATATGAGACTAAATGGTGGCGAGGTATATACACACAATCTCCTCTTCCCCCAAGCCTAGCAAGTAGCAATATATACCTATGGAATCATTAACTTTTTGTTATCAAAACGGGAATCCGTGCGGTTGGATGCCCGCTTCATATAAATCATGCATCACTACTGTTACATGGGTAGCAAACAAGCAAAATGAATTGATAAACAAAGTAAGTTAACGGCATGGACTCATGTAAATTATCTAGAATAGCTTCAAAATTGATCCATGTAAAGTATGAATTTTTACCTTTAGTCAAAGGAATCAGTTGCATATAAAAATCACTCCCATCGGGAGTGATTGTGCGCCGGCCAGAGACGGGAGAAGAAATAGGGCGATAGGGAGAGAGAGAGAGAGAGAGAGAGAGGGAGCCGCAACGGGAGGCAACGGTGATAGATCGGCAAGGGAGAGAGAGAGAGGAGGGGAGGGGGCGGAGAGAGGGAGAGAGAGAGAGAGAGAGAGAGAGGAGGGGAGGGGAGGGGGCCGAGAGAGAAGAGAGAAGGGATGGGAGGGGGCGGAGAAGATAACAGAGAAAGGCTCGATCTGAAACTTTGATAGGGTTTGGCTATTTTTGTGTTCAACGAGAACTTGCCACGTGTAAGGTAACTAGTTCCTGGACTTCGTGTACTTTCACGTTTTGACCAAAGAAAACTACACTCTTAGACCTTGTACTTTACACTTTTTCGACATTGGACTCACTCTTATAGTATTATAGCATTTCCAATCCAATTCTTCGTTTTTGAAGAATTAAAATACTAATACGTACTTTTTACTCAAAAAGTGTGTATAGAGAACGACACTCCAATTATAATTCTTCATTTCTATATCTAGTTTTTAAATTTTCATCCATTCTTTCTAAAATTCAACTTTACCTCTACAATTTAAGTTTTTACTTTTTCAAGTATTATCCATTTATGTTCAATATTTATCTCATTTTGAATATATTGTTAACACATTTCTAATGGTAGTAATTTTGTAAAAGTTAAAATTATAAAATCACTAGGGGTGCACACGGTCCATATTGGTCCGATTCTCTAGAAAACTAGTAACCGGACCATTTTAGACGGTTCTGTAAAATTGGAAACTAAAATCTAACCAACATATGTGTGGAACCTAATCAGAACAAAACGGCAAAACAAGTGTCTTTTGGTTCGGTTCTGGCTCTATACAATTAGCATCAAAACACTTATTCATATGAACTCATAAAATTAAAAATTAAAAACACCAAATAACTCATCGGTGAAATAAAAATAGAAATTTTATTAAGAACTTTCCTAGCAAAGAAGATTTTCTTCTCTAAATAAATTAACTTTAGCAAGGAAAAGATTAACCTACCAAATCCAAATACGTATTTAATTACACACATATAAGTATTTATATATATATATATATATATATATTAGTTTTAAACGGTTCGGTTTGGTTCTAACCATTGTTCTTTAATTGAGAACCAGTAACCAAACCAAAATTAATGATTCTTATTTTTTGGAACCATAACTTGACCAAATTGGACCGATTTTGTGGTTCGGGTGATTTTCTTGAGCACCCCTAAAAGTCACAAGTCATGAATTTTAAAGTCCAAAATGAAGTTGAAGAATGTTCTTTAATTTCTCATTAGGTCTTCATATATAGAGAATCAAACATGATTCTTCATTTTGAAGAACAGAATTGAAGTATGGTTGGAGCAGTATAACACTTTATTTTAAACAGGGGAGTGATTTTGTCACTTCCCTTTTTGATAATGTCACTTCTCTTTGTGTCTTTATTAGATGATTTATTTAATGAGAAAATGAAAGTGACATTAGAGAAAAGGAAAGTGGCAAAATTAATTCCCTTTAAATATTTGAAGAAGTAGTTTAAAGATTTGAAGCATGGTATGGTTGGAAACGCGCACTTGTCGTTTTGCACTTCATTTTTGTCATGCGAAGTTGCCAAATTATCCTTTCTTCTTAATTCCATATGCTTCTAGTTTCTCCTTTTTATACTTCAAAAAATAGTACCACGTTCTCATTTTGTTTGCTTTCTACAAAAATTGTATCATTTTTACCTCAAAAAATAAGGTTCTTTTGAGAATGATTTCTCAAACTTTTTTGCACATATACAAAAGTGGACATGGAAAAAAATTTGGTTGCCCAAATCCAAGGGCTTGTTGGGCTTACTCATGAGCTAGCCAAGATTGGCTCCAAAGGAGTTCATAGAACCCGGAAGGTTCCAAAGCTAAAAACATAGGGGGTTTGAGAGCATGATGTTTCAATCTAAGGATTCATATTCAATAGAAGCATTATACTCCATAACACTTGGGAGCATGGCAGAAATTTGCCATCACAGGCCTCGAACCTAACTTAATTCTTGGGAGTGTTTGACAGGTAAAAAAAATAGTACTGGTATTGATTAGAGTCAAGAAGACAGGAACAAAGAAAACAAAAAAATAAAGTAGTGACTGATTATTTGATCTTTACAGTTATAATATCAAAACAAATATATCTATCTATCTCTATTTATATCAATATATTATAGAAATGTGTGTGAGTCTCCAAAGCCTCCAAGCTTTAAATTCTACTGTAATTTTTTCAATTTTTTTAAAAAAGAGAGAGAGAGAGAGAGAGAGAGAGAAGTGTGTGTGTGTGTGTGTGTCGGGGGTTTGTGTGTGTGTGGGACCGTGAGAAAGAGAGGGAGGGAGACTATTTGGGGTGGAATATGGAGGAAAAAATTTATTCAATGAAAAAAGGATTCTCTAATTGATGGGTATGGTATTGTTTTACTTTTTTTAAAGAGAGAGAGAGAGAGAAATGGGTGGGGGGGTGGTGGGGGCTGTGGGACCGTGAGAAAGAGAGGGAGAGAGACTTATGGGGTGGAAGATGGAGACAAAAAATTATTCAATGAAAAAGAATTCTCTAATTGATGGGTATGATATTGTTTTACTTCTACAAGAAATACATATATGGTCTCCATTCAATGAAAAAAGGATTCTCTAATTGACGGGTATGGGATTGTTCCTTCCTACATTCTTATTTTTTCTTTCTATTGGATTTGGAAATGTAGGCAAAGGGAGTATAAATATTGCAAAGTAAACAACATGTGGAAGATCATTTGGGGTTCAAAATAGGGGAGAATAGGAGATTTTGGAATTGATTTTCAGGGTTATCTAAATTTGAGATGGAGGAATTACTTGAGATGGGCAGGTAATGTAGTAGAGAGTGAAGAGATGAACGTGGTTTCAACATCACCGTCAATCCCTCAACCACAAACACCAAAGGAACCCATGGAGTTCTTGTCTAGATAATGGAGCCTCTCTGCTTCTGAGATTTTGGAAGCTCTGGCTCAGAAATAAATACACTTTATGGTTGACAAGGATCAGAATGGAATACCAGAGACAACAGTCCCACCGATACATGTAAGTTTTTTTTTTTTTTTGTAACTTGCGCATTTTATAACCAACCAACACAAAAACAAGGGGAGTTAAACCCCCATACAAGAACCTATACAAAGGAAAGCCTAATACAAACTACCAATTCTACACATATTTACGCCCCAAGAACTCTACTTGAAATATTCCAGCTACAACATAGTCTTTGATTTTCAAGAGAGTTTGGAAAATGTCCCCAAGTGCAAACCTAAAGTTGCACTTATCTTCAATATTTGCCAATACCTAAGCAGCTCCTCTATGGATCCCTCCAAAAACTCGAGAATTCCTTTCCAACCAAATGTAATAAACCCCAGCTACCAAAACCAATTTGAGCAAGAAGGCCTTGAAGCTTTCACCTCTACAATGATCGATGGCCCACATAAGTTCACTATCCCATTTGTCTGGATCCCTCTGAACCAGGAATCTATGAAGAATAACCATCCAAATACTTCTAGAATAACTACAAGCAAAAAATAAATGTTGCAGTGTTTCATCCCTTTGAGAGCATAACACGCATACTGAATCAATGGTCATTCCCCATTGACAAAGTCTCTTCTTTGTAGAAAGCCTCCTTAAACAAGCAAGCCCCAATATGAACGACCATTTAGAAACACTAATAGAGAACCATACTAGAGAAGCCCACTAGACTTTCTCTCCTCTATTTCTAAGAGCCTCCCAAGTATGGTATTATAATGGCCAGTAGGTGAAATAGCCCCAATAACTTCATCTTCTCTATCCATAAATGGTTGAAGTGAGCTAGGAATTAACCTACGAATTCGATGAATCAAAGAGGATCTTGGACATGGCCAATTCCATTCCCCATCCGAATGACAGAACTTACTTCTGCTGAACTTGATCTTTCCAGGTTAGCAAAGGCACAGTCACTAAACAGCTTGTATAAAGGACCACTAGGGTGCCAATTATCAAACCATAAAAAGGTTCTCTATCCATTGCCAATAACATGCTTTACCCAATGTTCACACAGCCTTCTCAACTTCATTAGTTTCCTCATAGTCCAAGAGCAATCCTGTGGCAGTTTCATAATCCAAAATTTTTGATCCTTAATAAAGTAACTGTGGATCCATTTCACCCACAAATTGTCCTCTTTTTAACAAAAAGCCCACAAATGACGCATCATTGACACTTTATTCCAAATCTGCAAGGATTTCAAACCTAAACCCCCTTCAGCTTTTGGAGTGCAAACAGCAAACCATTTAACTTTTGCACACACTTTTGTAAGGTTAAACCCAGACCAAAATAAGGATCGAAGCATAGCCTTCACCTCTTTTATAATCTTCTGCGGTAGAATGAAAAGAGAACACCGATAAGTCTGCATACTGAAAAGAACGGATTGAATAAGTAAAGCTCGACCGGCATAAGTGAGAGACCTATTTGTCCAGCTCTCAATAGTTGTTGAGTCCTCTCCTTTAATTGCACACAATCCTCGTACCTTAGCCTTGTTGAAATGAGAGGCACCCCTAAAAGGCCCTAAGTGTTTAACTGGTAATGACCCTCATGGGATAGGAAGAATATTCAGGACTTCCTCTTTAACCATAGAACTTACCCCAGCAAAAAAGAATTGGCTCTTGTCAAGAATTTCGACAAGAGCATACGATTATAAACTAGCCAATTCTCGCACTAACTGCACTGTAGAGAATTATTCAAAAGCAACGAAACCGATATATGAGGAAACCCTAACTTCGAAGCAGAGGTAGAAGAAGACAGCGCTAACAAAGGAAAAAGAGCATCGAAATTCTTACCATAAGAAGCCATCGGGATGGAGGAGTTCGAGATGTGAAGGATGATTCAGCAGAATTCAATGAGAGAACCATATCAAGCCCTGTCGCCCTTTTTTTTCCCTCGAAACTTCTTAAGCATGTCCTACTAATACATGCAAGTTATTGTTTAATCATTTTCTGCATCATCTCCCTTACGAGGGTATGCAATTCCTGATTGTCATACTTCTTTGTTTTGTTTGGATCATGGATTTGTAGAGTAATTTATGGAGACAAGAAAAGATATTTAGGAATGGGGTTGTAGGTTGTAAAACACAATACAAATCCAATGCAATACACTTTTGGGAACTAAGATTTCAAGTGTTTGCCTACAGAAGGGAACCTAAGGAGTAGGAGGAAACATGCAGAGAGTTGAACACAGTGGCAGAGATTTAGGTGAGGCAATATGTCAGGAGCATCTGGGTGACAATTGAAAAAGGAAACAGGTAAGGGGTCGGGCATCTTGGTGTTAAAGTCTCAGTTTGGACAATGTACAGTCTATGGTATATCATGGATTCTCTTTCGCGCATGGAGGCAGCCCTTGTTATCGGGTGAACCAAGTTAATCATTTGTGTGATTTTTGTTTTGTTTGAGCATGAGTGTACTTCCACGGGTGTGCTTCTGTTAATGTCCGTAAGGTTTCAATAACCCCGACATCAATTGTATTCTATCACTTTCAACAAGTCCATAAAAGCAGACAAGAATATGCTGCAGTCTGCAGATGATTTAAAAAAGATGATGATCTATGAGCAAATGACCAGAGGAAATAGAAATGCACCTTCTCTTGTTCTTCTGTGCTTTTACCAGTCAGGCAAGGTAACAAAATCTTTCAACGCTCGGAGATTGGGGTCTATAAGTAGGTGGTTCCACTACAAGGACTGTAACAACAACACACTAAAGAAGAAAACGAGAGTAGAAAATGCACAGATGCATGCCACCCTCTCTGTTGCTTGACTGGCTTCGGCATTCGTTGCGGTGGGTGCAACAGATAACTCCAAAATTGCGGTGATTGCGGAAGCCACACAATCATGATCAACCCCACCCTCTCCTGGCATCGCATTGCATAATGCATCGAGATGGCTGAATCAGCTGGGGTTGATCATGATTGTGTGGCTTCCGTTGTCCAATCAGCTGGGGTTGATCAGCAGTAGACATTCAAGGTCCGAGCCGATAATAGTGACACTTTATGAAGCACCGACACCTCTAGAGGTCGAGGTATCGCAGTGTCTGACACGGGGACACCGCGGGACACGCCACCTGGCGTGTCCCATAATTTAATTTGAATTTTTCACTGGGACACGGCTGAGACACCGATGGGGACACAGTAGGGGCGAAATTGCAATTTTTTTAAAAATTTTGGGGGCTAAACTGTAATTTTTTGAAAAAATTGGGGGTCAAATTGTAATTTTTTTAAAAAAATTTGGGGCAAAAAATTTGGGGCCAAATTATCATTTTTTTAAATTTCTGGGTGCTAAACTATAATTATTTATTTATTTAAATAAATAAATAAATAAATATACACGTGGCGTGTCCCTATTTTTTTAGAATTCCCGTGTCCCGGTGTCGGTTTCGGTGTCCGTGTCGGTGCATTATAGGTGACATTGAATGTTGGAGCTGCAGCAAGTGTTCCATCTGTCTATTTTATATCTTCGTCTATGTTACATATACTAGCTAGGCCTGAGTGTTTATATCATATACTTCAGTATGTTGCTTTTATTTGCAGGATTTTACAAGATGAACAGTTTTCATGCAATTGGGCATAGACTGTGATTGGGTGAATTCAGTTTACCAACTGTTATTGTAAGATGAATGTCTAACTAGACATATGGCCTATGGGACAGATCTCAAACCAAACCAAACGGAGCCTTGTATCCCAATCAATTGGGGTTAGCTACGTGAATCCTATTTTTCCACTCAGCTCTGTCTAGTGCTTACCTCTTCACATGGGTAGCCAAGCGTCTAAGTGTCCCACATGGGTACTTGACACATTTAAATGAGTCCGTGAAACATGGATTGTGATATTGGTTCCAGAATGTCACAAAAAGAGTTCTGTGTCTATATCATTGACCACTTATTCTTGCACTGAATAATGAAGTCGCAGAATATATTGTACTTCAAATGCGTTAACATTTTCCGAAATGGTTAGCTGAAGTGGTAAGGAGGGCAGAGGTTGCCTCAGAAGCACAAGACTCTCGTTTTACTCCCTTAGAACTCCTACCCAGAGTGAAAGCCTGTGCAATTTGGCTGAAGAAGGGGGCTTCAGTTTATGGCTACGCAACCTAAGATTGCTGCGATTGGTCCCGGATTACCAAAACAATATACCACAATGTAAGAGTATAATTTAGGAAAGAAGTGCAACTTTCGTAATGTTATCATGAAGAATTTCAGTGAGTCACTGATTAATGTCAATTGTTTGGCTCTTAGATAAGCTTTGTGATGAGAAGCAGCCCTTAAAGCGCGATTGCCAAAAGAAGCAAAGAAGAATGCGGCTATAAGCCCCCCTATGACAAGAGCATAACAGAAACTCATAGGGTTGCTGATTTTCCGTAGTGAAATTGAAGAGCAGGATCCTCCTTGTATTGGTGACTTGTTGCAACACACTTCAAAAGGTAATTCCCCATTTGAAGCTTAATCTGGTTCATCTACTCCATTGGCATTTTCCTGCCTCCAGAGATCCTGTCCCCATGAAGAGGCATAAAGATCAACATGAATTGTTCACAATTTCGAAATATGATGTTTCCAAGAGACTCCCACAGGGAATAAGAATCGCATACCTGAAAGCTTTTGGGTTTCACCTGACATTGACGATTCTAAAAGAAATAAGGATATCTGTAGTGTAATCTATCCCCAAGAGGCCTCAGAACCTTTAGGTTCACACCATAGCTTTTCACTTTTCATCTATTGATTCATTTCTTACAGTCCAAGAGTGCTATTAATTTGGGATATGAATCATTTTACTGCTAAGTCTACTTCATTTCCCATGGGAATTTTTCTCAGGAGTGTTGTGATGGAAGCGTGTTTCTGTCTATGTCAACAAGAAATCTCAGGTCATGACTAAAGATCAAAAGCAAACATGTGGGTGGAGCCTTCACCAAGAAGAACAAACTTCCCAGTCTAATATTCCAGATGGATACTGAAGTGATTAAATGTGTTCCACTGGATATTTTTTTACCTTTGTTTTTAAAAAACACGTAGAATTTCAAAATTTCCTCTTAACCATCTATTTCTGAATTGTATGACATCATCCATGGGTGACGGGTCTTGTTTATGGACTCTGTGATGAGACTTCGGCATGGACATTCAGAAAGGAAAGGGATCGAGTGGAAGTCTATTTTGGAGTCAAACAGGACATAGTCTTCTAGAGTTTAAGTGCAAGAACGCCTATAAGCGGAATTGGGTGGATGGGATTCAAAACCTTCTTCGTCAAGCGTGTTGCATGCATTGAAGATGCTGCGCTCTCTATCAAGTTCTTAAACATTTTGAAGAGTATTTGAGTAGTTAGCAGATATATTGGGTACCTTGGATTTTTTTTTTTTTACCTTGTTAATCCACTTGGATCAATTTGGGAGTGGCTTGGTAATTGGAAAAAATATTTTTACCAGCAATTTGATCATGTATGTAAGTTGTTTGATGCAACTTTTCTTATTGATACTTATCCTTGTTTTGGTTGTTCTTATATATGTTATTATGATTCACACACATAAATGTCCAGCTTGCTTCGTAAAAGGACTTTGACTATTGCTAATGTTTTATGATACAAGTATGAAGACGTCAACATACAATCTATCTCCAATCAAGTGGAATTTAGCCGAGATCAATTTTGGTTATTTAAGCAGGACTTATGAGAGATTGATCTTAAAACGTCCATAGCACAACTCTTTTGTAGCATCCGAGTATATTTGCAGATTTGGGCTATAGAGACATTCCCTGTACTTTGGCTTCGATTGAGCTGCAAGCTACATCTGCAGCATGATATCTGGAGGAAAAACAATTGAATGTTTATATTGAACAGGTTACCAGAGACTACTTGTAAGAAATGCAAAAATTTGTATTTGTAGTAGTTGCAGGGTCAAAGGTTTTGGATTTGGGATAGTTTGAAGGCTTGACCAACAAAGTTAAGCGTATTTGTAGTAGTTGCAGGGTCAAAGGTTTTGAATTTGGGATAGTTTTGAAGGCTTGACCAACAAAGTTAAGCGTAATAGGCTAGGGAATGTAATAAGGTTGATTTGGCTATTACTGGAGGAGGTTTCTAGCTTAATTGGCAAGAAGATTTCTAGCTTAAATGGCGGACTTCTTCGGCTCTTACCTGTAAGTTTAGAATAATTATATTATATATATGAGCAAGAAGGATCCTTGTGTTTTTGTTGGATTTAAGAAAATGCCCAAAGGGCAAGAAGGATCTTTGATTGAACACACTTTTCTCACACTTGAAAGCCTCTTGTTGTATTATTTTATGACTTGCATGTGCACATGTTCACTTCGTTTGCGGATGAATATAATTTTATTTATTGGCAATAAAACTATTCATGGCTGGTTTGAACTCTAATAATAACTACTTAATAAATACTACTAATGAACTAGCATGTGCAACAAGAAGAATAGTGGGGTTTACATGTGGCCTTTATAATAATAATACTATGGAGATGTTTTCTGGTTGTATTTTACGTGTGTTTTTGTTTCGAATTGCTGATGTTTTTAATAGAATTTTTTTCTTTGTTGAGAAACGTAAATTTGATTCATTGCAAAAGCTGAAATTGTCTACAACCTAAGCAAGCATATATATGGGGACAATAGAGCACCACAATTCCAATAACCGACTTGACCATCAACCATTTCAAGAATTCATTTGCCCAATTTCAATCCACAGATGATTCATTCATGTTATAGTTTCAATATATTCACGAATGAACATTCATCCTACGAACTACAACCAAAAAAAGCCAATGCCCTCATTCTGCCGCTAAACAAATAGTAAAGCAATACACCAATATATATAATCATATAAAATCTTGGTCCCTGCGTTTTAGCATAATATAATAACTATAAGATTGTGCTTTAGTTTCAGCTCCCTAGCGAACACTTGACTGAGGAAGAATCTTTAAAATTCAAATTCATTGCCACGCTTCCCTTAATGCATCCCCTTCCCTTCTTCGATTGGGACATCAAAGGTCCTTCCTTTTTTTTTTTTTTATCCGCATCAAAGGTCTCTCCCTAATCTTACAATATAAGCCATACTCCTTAATTGAGATCTTTAGCTCAAAACAACAAGAACTTCAGCACCCTTAGTACAAGCACCCTGAGTACAACACCAACACCCTGAGTGCAAGCACCGAAAGCTCCAAAAACCAAAACCCTGGGCCACAATAAGCACATGAAAACGATAAAGGCCAGAGTGGCTAACTCACAAGGCAATGAAATCTGCCAAGTTGAGAGAGGATGTTAGTATGTTACCATTGCTAAACTGAAATCTTGTAGCCACCGCTGCACTCTTCACACTATTTGATTTGGCCTTGTAATTTTACTTTCAACTCCAACCCAAGACTCATTTCTAAAACTCAAAACATTCCTTTCCTTTTCTATTGATGATTTAAATTAGGAAATCTTTGAAAAATTCTGTATTAAATAGTGGTTGTTATCGTGAAGACATAGATCTCTGAAGTTTGAGAAACAAAACCCAACACCTCCTTTGGATGTAAATCAAGAAAAATATAGCCTTTTCTGAATACTCCAATTTTTCTTTTGATTTAACTGGAACAGAAACAAACTATAAACCCGAGTCCTGGGGAATAAAACTCTCCTAACATCATCCAACTACATCTGCTCAAGGCAGTTAGGGAAAGAGATAAACTAGCTAAAGCGTCCGCACACCGATTGGCTTTAACGTCCTTCTTGAGTCGATCCAAGAGAGACCTGCAATCATAGAGAAAGTCGGTCAATTCATGGTTTCCAATCTCCCGATTCTTGAGAAGCTGCACTAGAGTGAATCTATTTCTACCAAAATCCCATGTAAGTTATGATCAAAAGACAACCTTAAACTATCCCGAAGAGCCCAACATTCTACTTCAATAATATTTTGTCAATGAAAACCTACTACCGAATTACCCAGTGATAGGCGCGTAAATGTTCGCATACGCACCCCTAATTTATCATTGCTAAGTCTATTTGTATTGTTACTTGGAGTTTTACGCTTTATTCTTGTGTTGCAGGTATTTAGAGGCTTTGATACAAAATAAAGTCTAATTTTGGATTTTACTTGGTATCGAAACAAAGCCTATGGTCAATTTAATAAAACGATGGGCCAAAGTTTGTGATGGATAACCGAAGCGAGAAGCAACACGCGGACTTGGGCTGCAATCAATTAGTGAGCTGGAAAAAGAAAAGAAAAGAAGAAAAAAAAAAAGAAGTAGCTCATGCCAACTCTCGGCAGTGGGTATGGACCACAAGGCTTGGAAAATAGGGGCCTTCCAAAAGCAATTCTCGGCTGGAATTAAAAAAAAAGAGAAAGAAGGGTTTTTGGGAAAAAAGGGCTACAGCAATATATATAGGAAAAGGAGAGCTGCGCAGATGACACACGCCATCAGAGGAGGAGATTTTCGGACGCACGACAGTGGACAGAGACGGAAAAAGTGAGAGTTCGGCTGGAAATAAAAGAAAGGCTGCCGCTTCCAGCCGAAAGCCGAGAATACTTGCAACGTTAAAACCACCATCTCACAGTTCCATGTCTACAGTCAGCCGAGCTTCAATGAGTACCACTCCGATGTCCGGCTAAACTCTTTTCTAGGGTATAGATGAAGCTTGATCTCTGAGTAACGATTTTTATGTATTGATTTAGTGTTTTATTATTCGAATCGTGGTTGTATGATATAAGGATTTATTTGCGATATTAATTTTTCCAATCACATCTTGTGTATGAATTCCTGGGTTGCATGCACGTTCATACAACGGTTTTTAATTGTTTTGTGATAATTGAGTAAGATGGGTTATGCACCGTAAGACGCGCCGTGCTATTAGACGATTCGTGCCATAGAGACGGGTCGTACTAGTAAGACGGTTCGTGCTAGGCGGCGATACCCCATGCTATTTGGTTATTCATAAATATCTTTAGGCGATACCGTGAGGGCCCATGAACCCTAACGATATCCGGATTGATTCGAATAATAGACCTTTATCATCGTATAGAAATTGTTACAATGGGTCGAGTGGATTCGAAACCCTAGATCTTTTCTCTTATAAACTCTCTTTACTTTTAATTGCTTTGCGTTAATTTAGTTTGCATAATTTTAGAAATCAAACAATCAAATCCTTTTCCGAATTAAGTTAGAAGTCAATTGAAATAACTGCAATTTAGCCTTCGTAATCCCTGAGGACAAAACTCGGAGTACTTACCGCTATCTTTTAGGTAGTAGTAATATTCTGTTTTATTAATTATTTTTGATACGGAAACGACCCGATCAAATTTTGGCGCCGTTGCCGGGGATTACAAGCACGATTGCGTTATTTTAGTTGATTTTTATTTTAATTCCTAGTATAGGTATTTTTAGTTGTTTTTTATTTAATTTTATTATTCATCTTATTTGTTTAATTGCATTCTTTCTTTGTTAGCATTTTTATTGTGTTAGACACAGGAATTGAGAAACTGTAGCACACAGGAGCAAGACGTAAGTGGCAACATTGCAGCTTAACAGTTTAATTTAATTGGCTTTCCCTGGCGCTGTAAGTTTTCTTATTTTTCTGAGTTTTAGTATTTTGTTTGTTTGTTTTTATTTTTATTTTTAGTTGAGTTAGGGGCATTTTGCATTGTATGTTTGGTCGTCGATCACTGGACCCTTTACTTGATAATTTTGACCCAGAGATCGAACGGACCTTTAGAGCTAATCGAGCAGCCTCTCGTAACTCTTGGCCTTTACCCATTTCACTTGTTACAATGGCTGAAAGAATAGAGGCTGCAGATCCACCAGCAATTGGGGAGTACTTTCTCCCATCTGCCTACACCTCACCATCATGCATAACATTGCCTGCCACTGCCTCAACACAATTTGAAATCAAGTCCAGTTTGTTACAAACACTTCCATCATTCTATGGACTTGATAATGAGGACCCATATCGGCATTTAGGGGACTTTGAAGAGATTTGCTCCACCGTTAAAATTCAGCACTTCACTGATAATGCCCTTAGGTTGAAGTTATTCCCATTCTCACTTAAAGATAAAGCCAAATACTGGCTTAATACTTTGGCACCGAATAGCATCACCTCTTGGGATCAAATGAAAAATGAGTTTTTGAAAAAGTACTTTTCCATAGGCAAAACAAAAGAAATTCGCCAAGAACTCACTAGTTTCTATCAAAAAGAGGGCGAACAATTTCACCAAGCATGGGAGAGACTCAATGATATCATTAGGAGTTGTCCACACCACCAAGTTCCTAAATGGCAATTAGTCCAATGTTTCTACGATGGACTATGCGAACAACACCGATATATGGTGGATGCCTCATGTGGAGGCACATTTATGCTTAAGAACGAGAATCAGGGGTGGGATTTGTTTGGGCAGTTAGCGGAAAATTCACGACACCGAGCTGCATCATCTCGCACAAATAGGACAGCCTCTACCTCTTCAAAACAGAGTGGCCTTTATGAGGTGGGCCGCTCTGATGATCTTTCCTATAAGGTAGATGCATTGACCCGAAAGTTTGACACTTTCTTATCTTTGGGTCATGGTCCTTCACATTCTTCACCTCCTGCTGCTGTTGCAGAGGTCTGTCAATTGTGCTCCAGTCCGTGCCATCAAATAAATGAGTGCCACATGGCATCTCAATTTCCAGAATTTCTTCAAGAGCACGTGAATGCGGCCCAGGGGTTTGGTAGGCCAGCAAATGACCCCTATTCTCATACTTACAACCCCGGCTGGAAGAAGCATCCCAACTTTGGATGGCGACAGCCAGACCAAGGGCAACCATTTGCCCAACCTATGAGGCCTTCATTTCCTAATACTTCCAACACTCAGGCCTATTGTCCACCACCTGCACCACCCCAGTACCAACAACCTCCTGCTCCTCCCGCGTCCTCACAAAGGACACCATCTTTTGAGGAGCAAATGTTGAAGGCCATGGCTGAAATGAGAGCCGATTGCCAACAAATGAAAGCTGACTCCCAATTGCTTCATTCCCACTCTCAATCCATTGCCAAGATGGAGACCCAAGTGGGTCAGCTAGCTAATGCTCTTAACCATCGGGATGAGGGTAGATTACCGAGTCAGCCAGTGGCTAACCCACGAGGGATGCACCATATTGACAATTCGCAAGGTCACGAACAAGCGAAGTTAGTTGTCACCCTTAGAAATGGGAGAGACGTAGAGACCCGACCGAAGGAGGTCAAAGCGAAGGAGAAAGTGTCTCCACCTGTCGCTGAGAGGTCTAAGGTTGATAAGAGGTCTACGGAAAAGGAGACCGATCCAGTGTCCACAGTTGTTCCGGGGTCATCTGAGACCCCATCTTATATCCCAAAGGCAGCTTTCCCGACTTGCCTGAATGCACCTTCACCCTTTTGCAAGAAGGGAGTATCCACTGATAATATCATGGAAGTGTTTAAGCAAGTTAAGATGAACATCCCATTGCTCGATGCCATTGAGCAGATCCCTTCTTATGCCAAGTTCCTCAAAGACTTGTGCACTCACAAGCGGAAGGCTCGAGCCAAGTTTTTAGAGCCCATCCCCATTCCTCACCAGGTTAGCTCTGTTCTTCAATCTAACACTGCCCCCAAGCTTGCTGATCCTGGTGTGCCCACAATTTCTTGTGTCATAGGTAATCACTTTGTTAGTAGGGCACTCTTAGATTTAGGGGCAAGTGTCAATCTCTTACCATACTCTGTGTATGAGATGTTGGGGCTAGGTGAGTTGAAGCCCACATCGGTTACTCTGCAGTTGGCCGATCGTTCTGTGAAAGCCCCACGGGGCATGTTAGAGGATGTCCTTGTCAAGGTGAATAATTTCTACTTTCCTGCTGATTTCATTGTCCTTGACACAGAGCCAGTCCACCCCACAGCCCTTAAGTCTCAAACACCTGTCATCTTGGGTCGTCCTTTTCTAGCCACGGCTAATGCACAGATTTTCGTGAGGAGTGGACTGATGGAGGTATCATTCGGTAATATGAAACTGAGTCTGAATATGTATTCGGCCGCTCGACAGCCTCACGAGGAGGAAGATTGCTTCGCAGTCGATGTCGTTCATGAGGTAGTAGAAGAGGCGTTGCCGTACATTTTGGTTGAGGATCCTCTTGAGGCATGTCTTGCCCATTTTGGCTATGAGGATTTCGATATTGACCAATCCATTGCTGAGGTCAATTCTTTGTTAGACCTCGCACCTTGTGTGGCCAAACCTACCTGGCAAACTCCTTTCGAGCCTTTACCTGCTCTGTCTAGTACTCCAGCTCTTCCCTCCATAGAAGCCCCACCGAAGCTTGAGTTGAAGCCTCTCCCAGCTTCTCTGAAGTATGTTTTTCTTGGTCACGATGACACCTTGCCTGTGATCATTGCCTCTGACCTTTCTTCCGAGAAAGAGGGTCGATTACTTGAGGTGCTTAAAAAGCACAAGGGTGCGATAGGGTGGTCAGTGGCCGACCTCAAGGGTATTGATCCCTCCGTTTGCATGCACCGCATTCATTGCGAGGAAAATGCGAAACCATCAAGAGAGATGCAAAGGAGGTTGAACCCTAACATGAAGGAGGTTGTTATGAAGGAGGTAGTCAAATTGCTAGATGCGGGTATCATATACCCCATCTCTGATAGCAAGTGGGTGAGTCCCACTCAGGTGGTGCCCAAGAAGTCCGGCATTACTGTCGTTGAGAATGACAAGGGTGAGCTTGTGCCCACACGCATGACGACTGGTTGGCGTGTTTGCATTGACTATAGAAAGCTCAATTCCATGACTAGGAAAGATCATTTTCCACTTCCGTTTATTGATCAAATCCTAGAGAGGTTGGCGGGCCAGAGCTATTATTGTTTTCTGGATGGCTATTCCGGATATAACCAAGTGGCCGTTGACCCAGCGGATCAAGAGAAGACTACCTTCACCTGTCCTTATGGTACTTATGCTTATCGGCGCATGCCTTTTGGCTTGTGCAATGCACCTGCGACTTTTCAAAGGTGCATGATGGCTATCTTCTATGATATGGTGGAGGAATTTCTAGAAGTATTCATGGATGACTTCTCGGTCTTTGGGGCCTCCTTTGATTCATGTCTCCAAAATCTTGCAAAGGTGCTTAAACGCTGCGAGGAGACTAACCTGGTTCTAAGTTGGGAAAAGAGCCACTTTATGGTCCAGGAGGGGATTGTTTTGGGCCATGTAGTGTCCAAGAGGGGGATTGAAGTTGACAAGGCAAAAGTTGACTTAATTTCTCGACTTCCTCCCCCTTCATCAGTCAAGCAAATTCGCTCTTTCTTGGGACACGCTGGGTTTTATAGGCGTTTTATCAAGGATTTTTCTAAAATCGCCAAGCCCTTATGTGATCTTTTGGCTAAGGATGCTCCTTTCATTTTCGATGCGGCATGTATGGGAGCTTTTGAGAAGCTCCGTGAGGCGTTGTCCACAGCACCTATCATGCAGTCTCCTAATTGGTCCCAGCCCTTTGAAATTATGTGTGATGCATCCGACTATGCAGTCGGTACTGTTTTGGGCCAGCGGGTTGACAAGGTCCCCCATGCCATTTATTATGCGAGTAAGACCCTCTCTGATGCACAGTTGAACTATACCACTACGGAGAAGGAATTACTCGCTGTGGTTTTTTCCCTTGACAAGTTCCGGTCCTATCTTTTAGGGTCAAAGGTCATAGTATACACTGATCATGCCGCTTTGCGGCATTTGCTTTCTAAGAAGGAGACCAAACCTAGGCTGATTAGGTGGATTCTGCTCCTCCAAGAGTTTGATGTGGAGATTCGAGACAAGAAAGGCTCTGAAAATTCTGTAGCAGACCACTTATCGAGGATCCTCGTGGATGCCTCTGGTGACACCTTGCCCCTCAAGGATTCATTTCCCGATGAGCAACTCTTTGAGGTGTCACAAGTGCGACCCCCATGGTATGCACACATAGTCAACTACCTAGCCACAGGCACGCTTCCCCCTCATTGGTCCAAGCATGACAAGGACCGTTTCTTTGCGCAGGTTAGGCACTATTTTTGGGAGGATCCGGAGCTCTTTAAGTTGTGTTCAGACCAAGTGATTAGGAGGTGCGTTCCTGAGACTGAGTTCCATAGCATTCTCACTTTCTGTCATTCACTTGAGTGCGGGGGGCATTTTAGTGGGAAAAAGACGGCTGCGAAGGTCTTACAAAGCGGTTTTTACTGGCCCACTCTATTTAAGGATGCATATGTGTTTTGCAAGGCATGCCTTAAGTGCCAGAGAACCGGCAATATTTCGCGCCGTGATATGATGCCATTGTCCTCCATCCTTGTTGTGGAGATGTTTGATATTTGGGGGATAGACTTCATGGGTCCGTTTCCGTGTTCGCATGGGAACACGTATATTCTTGTGGCAGTGGACTACGTGTCCAAGTGGGTGGAAGAGGTGGCCACCAAGACCAATGACCACAAAGTTGTGGTCAAGTTTCTTCAAAGTAATATTTTTACTCGTTTTGGCTATCCGCGGGCGATTATTAGTGATGAGGGCACCCATTTTCTCAATAAACACTTCGCCGCCCTTGTGCGAAAGTATTCTATCACTCATAAGGTGGCGACACCTTATCATCCTCAGACTAGTGGGCAGGTTGAAGTGTCAAATAGGGAGATTAAACGCATACTTGAAAAGACGGTAAGGCCCGATCGAAAAGATTGGTCTTTAAGGCTCGATGATGCTTTATGGGCCTACCGTACAGCTTATAAGACTCCTATTGGCATGTCTCCTTACAGGTTAGTTTTTGGTAAGGCGTGTCATTTGCCCGTTGAGTTGGAGCACAGAGCTATGTGGGCCATTAAGAAGTTTAACTTCGATATGACCGCTGCTGGGTTAAATCGTAAGCTCCAACTCGCTGAATTAGAAGAGTTGCGCAATGAAGCGTATGAGAGTGCACGTATATATAAGAATAGGACTAAGGCATTTCATGATAAACACATTGTTAGAAAGTCCTTTGAAGTTGGTCAAAAAGTGTGGCTCTTTAATTCTAGACTTAAACTTTTCCCGGGCAAGTTGAGGTCACGGTGGGATGGTCCATATGTTGTCATCCGTGTTTTTCCCCACGGAGCTGTAGAGATTAAGGATCCACGTGTTGGTAATGTTTTCAAGATCAATGGCCAATTGCTTAAACCTTACGTGGAAGGGATTGGTGATGGCGTGGTGGATGGTGCCACGGTGGAGTCCATTACTTTGATGGACCCAATTTATATAGATTAGTGCTTTCTTTGGAAGTCTAGGAGACTTAAAATCCATGGAGTTTGTGATACCTCCAGTGTTTGCCGTGCTCGAACGGTTTCCAATGGTCTGGTATAGCCACCTTGTCAAAGCTATGTATGTAGTACTTAGGAGGTTGGGTCTGACGGCAGGCGCGTAGTTAGCAGCGAGAAATCTGTCTGAACCATCCGACTTTAGTGTCCAGCTTGGCGGAGATTGCTTCATAAGCCGAGTGGTGGGTAAGGAATCTGGCAGCCCCAGAGGGAGTGACAGCCTATTAGATGATGGCACCACTTCTCAAGATATCGTTGAATCCTACGCATATTGCTCTTCCAACAAGTAAGGAACCACAGTCTTTGGCAAGGGAGAAAAGTAGTACCCGTGTCTTTCGCGTGAAGAAAGTGGATGGAGTTTTTTTTTTTTAATTTTATTTGTATCTTTTTATTTCTTGTTTTTATTTTGTTTAGTTGCTTTTCTTGTATATATTTTGTTGTTTTGAAGGCTCATATTTTGCAGGTTACTCGATCCATGTTGGGGGGTACCCCTCTTGCTATAATAGTCTGTTACGTTCTCCTTTTCGAGGTGATACCTTTCCTCTCTTTTTCATTTTTGTCCTATCTTTTTATTTTTATGCTTTCAATGAGGGCATCGAATGGTTCAAGTTGGGGGGAGAGACCACTTCGTAGTTTGTTCTTAAAAATCCAAAATTAAAAATTGGAAAATTAAAAATAGTGGGACCCTTTTGCATGCAGTTTGACACTTGTTGTGCTCGCTTGTTGATTACTTGAGTATAGGCATGTTGCTACCATTTCGATAGCTCTTTGGCAGAGTAGTGTCACTTGCTAGACTGTTGGCGCTTTTGTTTTAGCATTTTTGCACATTGCACGTTGGGCTTTGATTGCTTGTGGGCTGTGATTTGACTGGTCTTAAAGGCTATGATTAGTGGAGACTTATGCCCTAGTGAGCTTTCGTGCCTTAAGCTTTTTGTTGGAGTGGTGTCGAATAAACTCTTTGTTTGTCATGGAAAGGAACACATTTGTTGTCAATCTCATTATCTTTGGTCGCCAAGTGTTGCACTTGAATGCATAACAGTATCTCTTGGTTTTGGTTTGTCACATGGATGTTACACCCCTGGGAGAGGATTATAGGCATTTTCTTGATGTTTGGGCCGGTTCGTTCCTTTGTTTTCACATTTATCCCTTGCAAGCCACTTTGAGCCTTTTATGCGTAGCCTTTTCTTGGTTAGCTCCACCTTCCATATTGTTTGGAGAAAGGTGAAAAACATAAAGGTGTAATTTTTAGATGGATTGTGAAGTATTTTGCTTGAATTGGTGGTTCCCTTAAAAAAAAGAAAAAAGAAACAAAACAAAGGTCGCCAAGTGTTGCACTTGAATGCATAACAGTATCTCTTGGTTTTGGTTTGTCACATGGATGTTACACCCCTGGGAGAGGATTATAGGCATTTTCTTGATGTTTGGGCCGGTTCGTTCCTTTGTTTTCACATTTATCCCTTGCAAGCCACTTTGAGCCTTTTATGCGTAGCCTTTTCTTGGTTAGCTCCACCTTCCATATTGTTTGGAGAAAGGCGAAAAATATAAAGGTGTAATTTTTGGATGGACTGTGAAGTATTTTGCTTGAATTGGTGGTTCCCTTAAAAAAAAAAAAGAAACACAACAAAAAAAAAGAGGCAGAAAACAAAGGAAGCAAGGGGCACCAATAAGTTGGAAAAAGGAGGAATGGTTGCTTTGTAATTGAAAGATGTTGAAGGGTTCGAAGGAGAGATAAGGTGGAGTTGAATTAAATATTCGCCTATTCTCTCACACTTAAATCTATTTTTACCCCAGCCTTGATACATTATCCCATCCTTAATGCTATGACCTTGAATAAAGTCCTGTTTGATCTTTAGGGGTGTTGGGTTGAGGATTGATTGGTGGAGAGTTCTAATACTTGGCATTTTGTTCATGAGATTGTGTGTCCTATATATAAAGCATTCTTTTTCGTGTCTTGTGTGCGAAGTATTTTGCTCTCCATTTATATAACTTCTAACCGCACACACATATTGAGAGTTTATAATGCACCTTGTTTCGAGTTATTTCATTTGTGAGTGCATGACACGGTGAGAATTGAAGTCGAGGCTCGGTCCCGGAGAGAGCGGTTGGTTATTGTTCATATGTGATTGAGGCCCGTATTCACACACGCTAAGTTAAGTGCCACAGTTTATTTGTTGAAGTGATAGCTTTTGGAACTATGTTTGCCTTGCTATATCTTTGTGGTAGCTTCGTGTCCTCTGAGTTGCATGAAAGATTTTGGATTCCATGTGAAAGGGTTCCCTGTGTTTTGTGGGTAATCACTGCTGAAAACCCTCACGAGACTTCACTCGTCCTACCGGGGCCGCCTGGGGGTTTAAAAAAACTATCAATTTTAATTATTTTCTTTAGTTGCATTTGTTTTCTTTGCTCGAGAACTAGCCAAAGTGTAAGTTAGGGGGTGTGATAGGCGCGTAAATGTTCGCATACGCACCCTATTTATCATTGCTAAGTCTATTTGTATTGTTACTTGGAGTTTTACGCTTTATTCTTGTGTTGCAGGTATTAGAGGCTTTGATACAAAATAAAGTCTAATTTTGGATTTTACTTGGTATCGAAACAAAGCTATGGTCAATTAATATAATGAAGATGGGCCAAAGTTTGTGATGGATAACCGAAGCGAGAAAGCAACACGCGGACTTGGGCTGCAATCAATATCATATATATGCAAAATAAAAGAAAGAAGAAAAAAAAAAGAAAAAAGTAAAAAAGTGATAAGTCATCGCAAGTGGGAGGGGGGGGGGATGGAAAATAAATAGGGCCTTCCAAAAGCAATTCTCGGCTGGAATTAAAAAAAAGGAGAAAGAAGGGTTTTTGGGAAAAAAGGGCTACAGAATATATAGAGGAAAAGGAAAGCTGCAGTGACACACGCCATCAGAGGAGGAGATTTTCGGACGCACGACAGTGGACAGAGACGGAAAAAGTGAGAGTTCGGCTGGAAATAAAAGAAAGGCTGCCGCTTCCAGCCGAAAGCCGAGAATACTTGCAACGTTAAAACCACCATCTCACAGTTCCATGTCTACAGTCAGCCGAGCTTCAATGAGTACCACTCCGATGTCCGGCTAAACTCTTTTCTAGGGTATAGATGAAGCTTGATCTCTGAGTAACGATTTTTATGTATTGATTTAGTGTTTTATATTCGAATCATGGTTGTATGACATAAGGATTTATTTGCGATATTAATTTTTCCAATCACATTGTGTATGAATTCCTGGGTTTTATGCACGTTCATACAATGGTTCTTATTGTTTTGTGATAACTGAGTAAGATGGGTTATGCCTCGTAAGACGCGCCGTGCTATTAGACGATCTATACCATAGAGACAAATCATACTAGTAAGACGATTCGTGCTAGGTGGCGATACCCCATGCTATTCAGTAATTCATGATAATCTTTAGGTGATACCGTGAGGGCCCGCGAACCCTAACGATATCCGGATTGATTCGAATAATAGACCTTTATCATTGCATAAATATTTTTACAACGGGTCGAGTGGATTCGAAACCCTAGATCTTTTCTCTTATAAACTCTCTTTACTTTTAATTGCTTTGCGTTAATTTAGTTTGCATAATTTTAGAAATCAAACAATCAAATCCTTTTCCGAATTAAGTTAGAAGTCAATGAAATAACTGCAATTTAGCCTTCGTAATCCCTGAGGACAAAACTCGGAGTACTTACCCTCTATCTTTAGGTAGTAGTAATATTCTGTTTTATTAATTATTTTTGATACGGAAACGACCCGATCAAATTTTGGCGCCGTTGCCGGGGATTACAAGCACGATTGCGTTATTTTAGTTTTTTTATTTTAATTCCTAGTATAGGTATTTTTAGTTGTTTTTTATTTAATTTTATTATTCATCTTATTTGTTTAATTGCATTCTTTTGGTAGCATTTTTATTGTGTTAGACACAGGAATTGAGAAACTGTAGCACACAGGAGCAAGACGTAAGTGGCACACAACTTGCAGCTTTAACAGTTTAATTAATTGGCTTTCCCTGGCGCTGTAAGTTTTCTTATTTTTCTGAGTTTTAGTATTTTGTTTGTTTGTTTTTAATTTTATTTTTAGTTGAGTTAGGGGCATTTTGCATTGTATGTTTGGTCGTCGATCACTGGACCTTTACTTGATAATTTTGACCCAGAGATCGAACGGACCTTTAGAGCTAATCGAGCAGCCTCTCGTAACTCTTGGCTTTACCCATTTCACTTGTTACAATGGCTGAAAGAATAGAGGCTGCAGATCCACCAGCAATTGGGGAGTACTTTCTCCATCTGCCTACACCTCACCATCATGCATAACATTGCCTGCCACTGCCTCAACACAATTTGAAATCAAGTCCAGTTTGTTACAAACACTTCCATCATTCTATGGACTTGATAATGAGGGACCCATATCGGCATTTAGGGGACTTTGAAGAGATTTGCTCCCCGTTAAAATTCAGCACTTCACTGATAATGCCCTTAGGTTGAAGTTATTCCCATTCTCACTTAAAGATAAAGCCAAATACTGGCTTAATACTTTGGCACCGAATAGCATCACCTCTTGGGATCAAATGAAAAATGAGTTTTTGAAAAGTACTTTTCCATAGGCAAAACAAAAGAAATTCGCCAAGAACTCACTAGTTTCTATCAAAAGAGGGCGAACAATTTCACCAAGCATGGGAGAGACTCAATGATATCATTAGGAGTTGTCCACACCACCAAGTTCCTAAATGGCAATTAGTCCAATGTTTCTACGATGACTATGCGAACAACACCGATATATGGTGGATGCCTCATGTGGAGGCACATTTATGCTTAAGAACGAGAATCAGGGGTGGGATTTGTTTGGGCAGTTAGGCGGAAAATTCACGACACCGAGCTGCATCATCTCGCACAAATAGGACAGCCTCTACCTCTTCAAAACAGAGTGGCCTTTATGAGGTGGGCCGCTCTGATGATCTTTCCTATAAGGTAGATGCATTGACCCGAAAGTTTGACACTTTCTTATCTTTGGGTCATGGTCCTTCACATTCTTCACCTGCTGCTGCTGTTGCAGAGGTCTGTCAATTGTGCTCCAGTCCGTGCCATCAAATAAATGAGTGCCACATGGCATCTCAATTTCCAGAATTTCTTCAAGAGAGTGAATGCGGCCCAGGGTTTGGTAGGCCAGCAAATGACCCCTATTCTCATACTTACAACCCCGGCTGGAAGAAGCATCCCAACTTTGGATGGCGACAGCCAAGACCAAGGGCAACCATTTGCCCAACCTATGAGGCCTTCATTTCCTAATACTTCCAACACTCAGGCCTATTGTCCACCACCTGCACCACCCCAGTACCAACAACCTCCTGCTCCCTCCCGCGTCCTCACAAAGGACACCATCTTTTGAGGAGCAAATGTTGAAGGCCATGGCTGAAATGAGAGCCGATTGCCAACAAATGAAAGCTGACTCCCAATTGCTTCATTCCCACTCTCAATCCATTGCCAAGATGGAGACCCAAGTGGGTCAGCTAGCTAATGCTCTTAACCATCGGGATGAGGGTAGATTACCGAGTCAGCCAGTGCTAACCCACGAGGGATGCACCATATTGACAATTCGCAAGGTCACGAACAAGCGAAGTTAGTTGTCACCCTTAGAAATGGGAGAGACGTAGAGACCCGACCGAAAGGAGGTCAAAGCGAAGGAGAAAGTGTCTCCACCTGTCGCTGAGAGGTCTAAGGTTGATAAGAGGTCTACGGAAAAGGAGACCGATCCAGTGTCCACAGTTGTTCCGGGGTCATCTGAGACCCCATCTTATATCCCAAAGGCACCTTTCCTGATTTGCCTGAATGCACCTTCACCCTTTCGCAAGAAGGGAGTATCTGCCGATAATATCATGGAGGTGTTCAAGCAAGTTAAGATGAACATCCCATTGCTCGATGCCATTGAGTAGATCCCTTCTTATGCCAAGTTCCTCAAGGACTTGTGCACTCACAAGCGGAAGGCTCGAGCCAAGTTTTTAGAGCCCATCCCCATTCCTCACCAAGTTAGCTCTGTTCTTCAATCTAACACTGCCCCCAAGCTTGCTGATCCTGGTGTGCCCACAATCTCTTGTGCCATAGGTAATCACTGTATTAGTAGGGCACTCTTAGATTTAGGGGCAAGTGTCAATCTTTTACCATACTCTGTGTACGAGGAGTTGGGGCTTGGTGAGTTGAAGCCCACATCAGTTACTCTGCAGTTGGCTGATCGTTCTGTGAAAGCCCCACAGGGCATGTTAGAGGATGTCCTTGTCAAGGTGAATAATTTCTATTTTCCTGCTGATTTCATTGTCCTTAACACAGAGCCAGTCCACCCCACAGCCCTTAAATCTCAAACACCTGTCATCTTGGGTCGTCCCTTTCTAGCCACGGCTAATGCACAAATTTCCGTAAGGAGTGGAGTGATGGAGGTATCATTCGGCAATATGAAACTGAGTCTGAACATGTATTCAGCCACTCGATAGCCTCACGAGGAGGAAGATTGCTTTGCAGTCGATGTCGTTCATGAGTTAGTAGAAGAGGCGTTGCCATACATTTTGGTTGAGGATCCTCTTGAGGCATGTCTTGCCCATTTTGGCTATGAGGAGTTCGATATTGACAATCAATTGCTGAGGTCAATTCTTTGTTAGACCTCGCACCTTGTATGGCCAAACCTACCTGGCAAACTCCTTTCGAGCCTTTACCTGCTTTATCTAGTACTCTAGCTCTTCCCTCCATAGAAGCCCCACCGAAGCTTGAGTTGAAGCCTCTCCCAACTTCTCTGAAGTATGTTTTTCTTGGCCTCGATGACACCTTGCCTGTGATCATTGCCTCTGACCTTTCTTCTGAGAAAGAGGGTCGATTACTTGAGGTGCTTAAAAAGCACAAGGGTGCGATAGAGTGGTCAGTGGCCGACTTCAAGGGTATTGATCCCTCTGTTTGCATGCACCGCATTCATTGCGAGGAAAATGCGAAACCATCAGGAAAGATGCAAAGGAGGTTGAACCCTAACATGAAGGAGGTTGTTATGAAAGAGGTGGTCAAATTGCTAGATGCGGGTATCATATACCCCATCTCTAATAGCAAGTGGGCGAGTCTCACTCAGGTGGTGCCCAAGAAGTCCGGCATTACTATTGTTGAGAATGATAAGGGTGAGCTTGTGCCTACACGCATGACGACTGGTTGGCGTGTGTGTATTGATTATAGAAAGCTCAATTCCATGACTAGGAAAGATCATTTTCCACTTCCGTTTATTGATCAAATCCTAGAGAGGTTGGCGGGCCAGAGCTATTATTGTTTTCTAGATGGCTATTCTGGATATAACCAAGAGGCCGTTGACCCAGCGGATCAAGAGAAGACTACCTTCACCTATCCTTATGGTACTTATGCTTATCGGCGCATGCCTTTTGGCTTGTGCAATGCGCTCGCGACCTTTCAAAGGTGCATGATGGCTATCTTCTTTGATATGGTGGAGGACTTTCTAGAAGTATTCATGGATGACTTCTCGATCTTTGGGGCCTCCTTTGATTCATGTCTCCAAAATCTTGCAAAGGTGTTTAAACGCTGCAAGGAGACTAACCTGGTCCTAAGTTGGGAAAAGAGCATCTTTATGGTCCAGGAGGGGATTGTTTTAGGCCATGTAGTGTCCAAGAGGGGGATTGAAGTTGACAAGGCAAAAGTTGACTTAATTTCTCGACTTCCTCCCCCTTCATCAGTTAAGCAAATTTGTTTTTTCTTGGGACACGCTGGGATTTATAGGCGTTTTATCAAGGATTTTTCTAAAATCGCCAAGCCCTTGTGTGATATTTTGGCTAAGGATGCGCCTTTCATTTTTGATGAGGCTTGTATGAGAGCTTTTGAGAAGCTCCGTGAGGCATTGTCCACAACACCTATCATGCAGTCTCCCAATTGGTGCCTGCCCTTTGAAATTATGTGTGATGCATCTGACTATGCAGTCGGTATTGTTTTGGGCCAGCGTGTTGACAAGGTCCCTCATGCCATTTATTATGCGAGTAAGACCCTCTCTGATGCACAGTTGAACTATACCACTACGGAAAAGGAATTACTCGCTGTGGTCTTTTCCCTTGACAAGTTTCGGTCCTACCTTTTAGGGTCGAAGGTCATAGTATACACTGATCATGCCGCTTTGCGGCATTTGCTTTCTAAGAAGGAGACCAAACCTAGGTTGATCAGGTGGATTCTGTTCCTCCAAGAGTTTGATGTGGAGATTCGAGACAAGAAAGGCTCTGAAAATTCTGTAGCAGACCGCTTATCGAGGATCCTAGTGGATGCCTCCGGTGACACCTTGCCCCTCACGGACTCATTTCCCGACGAGCAACTCCTTGAGGTGTCCCAAGTTCGACCCCCATGGTATGCATACATAGTCAACTACCTAGCCACAGGCGCGCTTCCCCCTCATTGGTCCAAGCACGACAAGGACCGTTTCTTTGCACAGGTTAGACACTATTTTTGGGAGGATCCGGAACTCTTTAAGTTGTGTTCGGACCAGGTGATTAGGAGGTGCGTTCCTGAGACTGAGTACCATAGCATTCTCACTTTGTGTCATTCACTTGAGTGCGGAGGGCATTTTAGTGGGAAAAAGACGGCGGCGAAGGTCTTACAAAGCGGTTTTTACTAGCCCACTCTGTTTAAGGATGCATATGTGTTTCGCAAGGCATGCCTTAAGTGCCAGAAAATCGGCAATATTTCGCGTCGTGATATGATGCCATTGTCCTCCATCCTTATTGTGGAGATGTTTGATGTTTGGGGGATAGACTTCATGGGTCTGTTTCCGTGTTCGCATTGGAACGGGTATATTCTTGTGGCAGTGGACTACGTGTCCAAGTGGGTGAAAGCGGTAGCCACCAAGACCAATGACCACAAAGTTGTGGTCAAGTTTCTTCTAAGTAATATTTTTACTCGTTTTGGCTATCCACGGGCGATTAATAGTGATGAGGGCACCCATTTTCTCAATAAACACTTCGCCGCCCTTGTACGAAAGTATTCTATCACTCATAAGGTGGCGACACCTTATCATCCTCAGACTAGTGGACAGGTTAAAGTGTCAAATAGGGAGATTAAACGCATACTTGAAAAGATGGTTAGGCCCGATCGAAAAGATTGGTCCTTAAGGCTCGATGATACTATATGGGCCTACCGTACAGCTTATAAGACTCCTATTGGCATGTCTCCTTACCGGTTAGTTTTTCGTAAGGCGTGTCATTTGCCCGTTGAGTTGGAGCATAGAGCTATGTGGGCAATTAAGAAGTTTAACTTCGATATGACCGCTGCTGGGTTAAATCGTAAGCTCCAACTTGCAGAATTAGAAGAGTTGCGCAATGAAGCATATGAGAGTGCACGTGTATATAAGGATAGGACTAAGGCATTTCATGATAAACACATTGTTAGAAAGTCCTTTGAAGTTGGTCAAAAAGTGTGGCTCTTTAATTCTAGACTTAAACTTTTTCCGGGAAACTTGAGGTCACGATGGGATGGTCCATATATTGTCATTCGTGTTTTCCCCCATGGAGTTGTAGAGATTAAGGATCCACGTGTCGGTAGTGTTTTCAAGATCAATGGCCAATTGCTTAAACCTTACGTGGAAGGAATTGGTGATGGCGTGGTGGATGGTGCCACGGTGGAGTCCATTACTTTGATGGACCCAATTTATATAGATTAGTGCTTTCATTGGAAGTCTAGGAGACTTAAAATCCATGGAGTTTGTGATACCTCCAGTGTTTGCCGTGCTCGAACGGTTTCCAATGGTCTGGTATAGCCACCTTGTCAAAGCTATGTTTGTAGTACTTAGGAGGTTGGGTCTGACGGCAGGCGCGTAGTTAGCAGCGAGAAATCTGTCTGAACCATCCGACTTTAGTGTCCATCTTGGCGGAGATTGCTTCATAAGCTGAGTGGTAGGTAAGGAATCTGGCAGCCCCAGAGGGAGTGACAGCCTATTAGACGATGGCACCACTTCTCAAGATATCGTTGAATCCTACGCATATTGCTCTTCCAACAAGTAAGGAACCACAGTCTTTGGCAAGGGAGAAAAGTAGTATCCGTGTCTTTCGCGTGAAGAAAGTGGATGGATGTTTGTATTTTTTTATTTCTTGTCTTTGTTTATTTTATTTAGTTGCTTTTCTTTCATATATTTTGTTGTCGTGGAGGCTAATATTTTGCAGGTTGTTCGATCCAAGTTGGGGGGTCTCCTCCTATGCTTTATTACTCTGCTTTGGTTCCTCCCATTTGTTGTGATACCTTTCCTCTCTTTTAAGTTTCTGTCATATCTTTTCATGTTTATGTTTTCAATGCGGATACTGAATAGTTCAAGTTGGGGGGAGGGATCACTTTGTTCTTTTTCCTTATTAAAAAAAAACTGAAACAATTGAAAATTTGGAAAATTAAAAATAGTGGGACCCTTTTGCATGTGGTTTGACACTTGTTGTGCTCGCTTGTTGATTACTTGAGTATAAGCATGCTGCTACCATTTCGATATCTCTTTGGCAGAGTAGTTTCACATGCTAGACTGCTGGCGCTTTTGTTTTAGCATTTTTGCACATTGCACGTCGGGCTTTGATTTCTTGTGAGCTGTGATTTGACTAGTCTTAAAGGCTATGATTAGTGAAGACTTATGCCCGAGTGAGCTTTAGTGCCTTAAGCTTTTTGTTGGAGTGGTGTCGAATAAACTCTTTGTTTGTCATGGAAAGAAACGCATTTGTTGTCAATCTCATTATCTTTGGTCGCCAAGTATTGGACTTGAATGCATAATAGTATCTCTTGGTTTTGGTTTGTCACATGGATGTTACACCCCTGGGAGAGGATTATAGGCATTTTCTTGATGATTGGGCCAGTTCATTCCTTTGTTTTCACATTTATCCCTTGCAAGCCACTTTGAGCCTTTTATACTCAGTCTTTTCCTGGTTAGCTCCACCTTCCATATTGTGTTTGGAGAAAGGCAAAAATATGTAAAGGTAAATTTTTGGATAGATTGTGAATTTTTGTGCTTGAATTGGTGGTGTCCCTTAAAAAAAAAAAGAAACACAACAAAAGAAAATATAAAGGAAGAAAACAAAGGAATCAAGGGGCACCGATAAGTTGGAAAAAGGAGGAATGATTGCTTTGTAATTGAAAGATGTTGAAGGGTTAGAAGGAGAGATAAGGTGGAGTTGAATTAAAATATTCGCCTATTCTCTCACACTTAAATCTATTTTTACCCCAGCCTTGATACATTATCCCATCCTTAATGTTATGACCTTGAATAAAGTCCTGTTTGATCTTTAGGGGTGTTGGGTTGAAGATTGATTGGTGGAGAGTTCTAATACTTGGCATTTTGTTCGTGAGATTGTGTGTCCAATATATAAAGCATCCTTTTTCGTGTCTTGTGTGCGAGGTACTTTGCTTTCCATTTACATACCTTCTTACTGCACACTGGAGAGTTCATAATGCACCTTGTTTCGAGTTATTTCATTTGTGAGTGCATGACACGGTGAGAATTGAAGTCGAGGCTCGGTCCGGAGAGAGCGGTTGGTTATTGTTCATATGTGATTGAGGCCCGTGTTCACACACACTAAGCTTAAGTTCCACAGTTTATTTGTTGAAATGATAGCTTTTGGATCTATGTTTGCTTTGCTATATCTTTGTGGTAGCTTCGTGTCCTCTGCTTGATATGTCGATGAGTTGCATGGCAGGTTGTGATTTTTTTTTTTGTGTTGAAAGGTTCCCTGTGTTTGTGGGTGTTCACTGCTGATAACCCTCTCACTTTTACGAGACTCCACTCGTCCTCTAGGGATCGCCTAGGGGTTTAAAGGCTTGTTGCACGGGATAAGTGCAATCGTGAGTCTTACGAAAGTGGCGTAGTTAAAATTCATTTTATTTGTTTTCTTTGCTAGGGACTAGCAAAGTGTAAGTTGGGGGGCGTGATAGGCGCATAAATGTTCACGTATGCGCCCTCTAATTTATCCTTGCTATGTCTTATAGTATTGTTACTCATGATTTAATGCTTAATTTTTGTGTTGTAGGTGTTGTGAGGTTCTAACATTTTAATAGGCCTTATGAATGCTCCTATTGTGCACGTGGTCTTGGCAGTAAAATTGGGTGCAGAACAATACAAGTGTGTATGATGGGCCCAGAGACTTTTCTATTTTGACTGATACTTGGACCAATTGAAAGGAAGGCCAAGCTATTCTCGGCAATGGGAATTAATTGCCCACAGCTTTGACATATGGAATAAAACAAATAGGGTTACTGGGGGTTAAGGAGGCCACGCATGCAAGGCACGACGAAAAAATATAAGTCGGCTACAGGGGTTATAAAAGGAGACGAGAACAGTGGGGCGAGAGGGACACATGCTATCAGAGAACGGAAAGCGGCGACCGAGAAGGCAGCGCGTATACAAATCGAAAGCACCGCGACAGTCAGTCACGGCAGAAAGCAAAAAGAATAGCGCGATGTTCTCCTCTTTGATGTCCGGCTAAACTCGTTTCTAGGGTTTAGATGAAGCTCGAACTCTGAGTAATAATGTTTATATTTTGATTTAGTGTTTTATTATTCGAATCGTGGTTGTATGACTTGAGGATTTATCTGCGGTATTAATTTTCTCTATCAAACCTTGTGCATGTTTTTCTAGATTTTTATGCACGTTCATACAACGGTTCTTAATTGTTTGTGATAACTGAGTAAGATGGGTTATGCTCCGTATGACGCGCCATGCTATTAGACGATCCGTGCCATAGAGACGGATCGTACTAGTAAGACGGTTCGTGGTAGGCGGCGATAACCCATGCTATTTGGTGATTCATAAATATCTTTAGGCAATACCGAGAGGGCCCGCGAACCCTAACGATATCCAGATTGATTCGAATAATTAACCTTTATCATCGTATAGAAATTGTTACAACGGGTCGGGTGGATTCGAAACCCTAGATCTTCTCTCTCATAAACTTTCGTTATTTCTTAATTGCTTATTTTTATTCATTTTTAAATATTTTAGAAATCAAACAATCAAATCTCTTTCTGAATTAAGTTAGAAATTAATTAGAACAACTGCAATTTAGTCTTCGTAATCCCTGAGGACAAAATTCGGAGTACTTACCGCTATCTTTTAGGTAGTAGTAATTATTCTGTTTTATTAATTATTTTTGATACGGAAACGTTACGATCAGCCATGAAGGTGAAACTTCCCCCTCGCGATAGTTTATAGATGATGCTATGGTGTCCCCGGTCATTTTGGAGACACCGTAATTTTTGGCATAATTTTACCATTAGGAGCATAACTAAAATCAATTACGAGCATAACAAAACTCAAACAAGGCATAACCAGGGAATATCCAAAAAACCAACAAAGGCGTAACTAAACCCAACCAAGGCATAACAAATAAGTTATGCCTTGCTATGGTTTTGGTTATGCCTTGTTATGGTTATGTTATGCTTGTAATGAGTTTTGGTTATACTCAAAATGGTTTTATTATGCCAAAAGTTACGGTGTCCCCAAAATGACCGGGGACACCGAAGTCATTCCCTTATAGCAATGTTGTTTAAAATAATGAGGGGTACTGATTATGCTGGAAAGAAGTATGAATACTTGAAGGCGGTGAAACTGGTGGGGTGTATTGGGTCCATAGTCGTTGAGTTTATTGCGTGCGTACTGGAGCATGTCGTGTCGCTTGAGAAGGTGGTAGTAAATCCTCGTATCACATGGTGTGAACGGTTGCCGCATGAGTATGAGCTCTAGGGAGAAGCCGATGTATGAATTAGCGAGAGAGCACGCTAGGAAGCTGGTACTACTGCTACCTCCGGTCTGGGGGTTGAATTTGTCATACACTCCTACTCGATCCCTAGAAAAATTACTCCCCCTCGCAGTCGTTCTTCTTCACCCAACAGATCTAATAAAAAAGTTGGTATTTTTTTGGCTAAGCAAAAAGAATTTATTAATCTTTATAAAAGATTACAAAGATTAAAAGGATCAAAGGTATATCGACAGAAAGTCACCCGAGACCTAAAGATGGCAAGACGCCAACTGAATACAATAACAAAACCACACAACCAAGGATGGAACCAGGGGGGTCTAGTGGCGGCGGCCGCCACGCCAAAAATTTTAGAAAATGCAATTATTATATGTGAAATTTTTTTTATTCCCAACTTATATAATCTCGCCACTGCTAGGTTTTTTTCCTTATTTTTTTTTATTATATTCTAGTCTAAATCTTCTCTTTTTTTTTTTCAAGAAAGGAGACCCAAAAAAGTATTCCAAAACTAAATTCAATGGGCCAAAGTAAAATAATATAAATGATGACGTGTAATTAAGAAAAAAAATTTCACACTCTAACCCTAAAACAACTTAACCTAAAAAAATTAAGGAAATTTAATTATTATGCCATTATCGATGCCCAAAATTAAAATTAGTCCTCTTTCATACTCCATGTGTAAATGACAAACATCATTTAGTTTAGTTTTTGTTATGTTATTTTAATTTTTTCTGGAGCCGATGACTATTAATATTGTAATGCATTTTTGTATTGAGGATCAGTCTTTACGAACTTTATCTTGACTTTAATTGAATCCCTGCTAATAAACGGTGGATGAGATCTATCTTCAAATTAGTCGTTCTATTAGGTTGCATATCGAGTCATGCAAAAAGATACCCCATTGAGTCTTCAAGCCAGCATAAGGAAATTAATGAGTGCAAGGATATATATATATATATATATATATATACACACAGAGATTTTCCAGTGCTTCGGGAACAGAACCAAGTGGATATTCTTGTATTCTTAATTTATTTTACTTTTGCTTGAACCCAATCAAATCTACAACTATGACTATGCAACCAAAACTAATGAGCTAACCAAGATTAAAAGTGACCAATCTGATTCAAATATAGCCATGTTCATTAGAAACATTATTTGGAGACAGTTGCATTCCTTACTTTTTATAATCACGTATTTCTCAATATCACGTGCCACTTTTCATTAATTAGTTGGAGATAGATTCCTTAAATTGTCTTTCGAGACTATTCCAACTATAACATTCACGAGATCGAGAATTAAGAACCAGATCAGAAGTTACTATGGGAGGATTTCTTGACCTGGGAATTATCCCGCTGACAAGTACGTATGTGTACTATTCAAATAGTCTTGGTCTCTCTTTTTGGTTTTATTTAATTGAGAATGATGGTTTGGTATCTAATGAGAGAATATTATCAACTTATTGTTGAACGAGGGAATCAAAAGGACCAAATGAAATTCATTTCCCACTGAATTAATAGGTCCCCACTTTATCAGCTGGAGGCAAACAAGGGCCTCATACGTTGTTATTGAAGCTGACTGTAGGAGTCTTTACTAAAAGTCTGCTAAAATAAACAATCGAAATGTCTCAATTGCACATTGAATGAGCTGATCCCCACACATAGTCATTCTTGTATTTGAGAAAGATTGTGTGTGGAATTTTTTTGCTCAAATTCAATATTGGAAGACTCCGCACTTCATTAATTTGTTTGTTTGATTGATTGAAGATTCGTCCATTTGGATTGGAGAAGCCAGTAATTTTTTTTTTGTGTGTGCGTGGAAATTAGTATTTTTTGAGACTTGATTTAAGAGAGAGTTTTGGTTAAGAGTTTTTGATTGCACTTTTGGTGAGAGAATTTATAATAAATGGCCATACACTATAATATTGCAAAATGAATGAGCATTGGACCCACATTATAATATTGCATCATTATAATGTATGACCTATAATGACTTGTGCCAGCTGACATGCTAACCAAGGATGGAACAAAGGGGGTCTAATGGCAGTGACCACCACGACAAGAATTTTAAAAAATGCAATTATTATATGTGACAATTTTTTTTTATCCTCAACTTATATAGTCTCGTCACTGTTAGGCTTTTTCCCTTATTTTTTTTATATACTAGTCATAAATCTTCTTCTTCTTCTTTTTTTTCATGAAAGGAAACCCAAAAAAGCATTCCAAAACTAAATTCAATGGGCCAAAGTGAAATAATATAAATGATGATGTGTAATTAAGAAAAAAATATTCCACACTCTAACACTAAAACAACTTAACCTAAAAAAATTAAGGGAATTTAGTTATTATGCCATTATCGATGCCCAAAATTAAAATTATTTTAATTTTTCTGGTTCCGTTCTTGCACACAACCTCAACCTAAAATATCCAATAAAACCCAAAACGTTCCTACGTACATACCCTGTGCAAAACCCCCCTCATCAATCACCCAAAAAGCCAAGCAAACACAAAAACAAATCCACCGAGACCTTCGCAACGGACTACACCTCTATTTTTCCTATTATCGATCAATTTCCACGACCAAAAGAAACAACCTAATTCCGAAACACCACCGAGCAAAATTAGAAAAATCAAAGCACCACATACCCGCCTAACCTCAAAATCAAAATGCCAAAGAGAGAGAAGCATCATCATTGAAATCAACATTGTCCTCCGAGATATCCTCTTTGTCAAAATCATCTAAAGTATGGATCCTTTCTTTTAATTCTTCCTCTTGCATTTGAACAAATCTCTTTAAATTATAGTTCCTCCCTCCTTTAACTTCAATACCCAAAATAGGAGCTGTATTTATCCAACATCTTACGAGCTTCCTTAAAGAATATTAAGGAATAAGGGCCCTTCTTGTTTGTACGAGTCACTTTATCAAACTTAGCCTCAATCTCTGCAAGATGTTTTTTTTTTTTTTTTTTAATTTTCCTCTTCGATCTTCTAACTCTGCTACTCATCTTAAGAATGGCATCAAAAGACGCTCTATCGCCGAGAGCATTACTCCCATATTTCGAGTTTTGTGTATGAAGCCCTTCAACCTCTTCTACATCCTCATTGGAGATAACGTACTCCTCTCTTTTGAGAAATACACCCCAGGGCCAAATTAACCTCCCTTGCCGAATAGTTTTTGGACTGAACCTCCATCTTGCCTCTTTCCAACGACTCACTCAATCCCTCTATGCTTCCTTGAGAAATGTTGAGGTCCGTCATTAGATTGATTCCCCCCATTGTCGTGAAGTAGTTGACTATTCAACCCTTTACTTGTTGTACCCAAAGTATCCGTGGTTTGAACATACATTGAGCCTGAAAGCTCACCATCATCCTCCTTTACACCATTTTGGGTTGAAACGTTATACTCGTTGAAACGTTATACTCCTTGACATTAGCAAATCCATTCCTGCTATCCATTGATTTACTATCTCAAGATTCCATAGGATCCATCGACTCGTGACACAAGATTCACCACGATTCCACTTGGCCATTCAAGCCACACAAATTTATATTTTTAGATGTGTTCTATCAACCATATATGCAAAGCATTAAGTTAATCAGACATTTTAATATAAGAGCTTGATCAAATTGGGTAGGTCATCCGGGAAATGCACCGTGAAATCATTGATTTATCTTGTACTGAAAATTATGTTTTGTCAAGTGACTACCAATGTCCGATCAAATCCTGTCTTTTGCATGGACGATGATCACGTTGAGACATTCAAAATAAACATTTCATTTCGTCAAAGTGAGACCATGCTGTAACCATCTCATTTGGTATTCAAAAAAATCACAACCGCATGAGAGGATCCTACACAACAAATATAGTTGACTCTATCACGCGCAGTTCATAACTTTCACAACTAACTCATTTATTTGAGCTGATTATTTTGATATTGACTTCCGATGTCATATTCCAATTCGTGATACACGCTGTAGTAACATTTAAAAATTTTCTATTAACGCTGCAGTAACATTTAAAAAATGTGGTAAGTGCTTGTGCTTCATAAAGTCGCTTATTCGAATTCTAAGGATGGCAAATATTTCTAATCTTCATTAACTTTAGGGTCCCAAAATTACCTTGAGTTGAGTTTTGTTCACCCTCCACTTAAGAGGGTGAACATTACCCTCATTTCTATCGGTTGAAATTGTGTGGATCCCACTATAAAGTGATGTCATGCTTACCATGCAATACACTTTTTGATAAGTATGACTTCCGATGTCATATTCCAATTCGTGATACATGCTGTAGTAACATTTAAAAATTTTCTATTAACGCTGCAGTAACATTTAAAAAATGTGGTAAGTGCTTGTGCTTCATAAAGTCGCTTATTCGAATTCTAAGGATGGCAAATATTTCTAATCTTCGTTAACTTTAGGGTCCCAAAATTACCTTGAGTTGAGTTTTGTTCACCCTCCACTTAAGAGGGTGAACATTACCCTCATTTCTATCGGTTGAAATTGTGTGGATCCCATTATAAAGTGATGTCATGTTTACCATGCAATACACTTTTTGATAAGTATGACGTCACTTTGTGGTGGGATCCTTGTCATTTCAACCAATAAGAGGGAGAGTAATATACACCTTCTTTTAAGGAGAGTGAGCAAAATTGCACTCACTTAGTCAAGTTGCATACAAGCAGGCCCAGATATCAGCTTATGAAAAACGTTTAAGAAAAATGACCATAGGCTGAAAGAAAGACAAGGAAATTGATCGTTTTCCAAAATCACATCATTGAGCTTTAGTGATAATCAATTGGAGGTAGCTCACTCTTGCATATCACTAGGAGTTCAGAAGTTCAAATACGTGTGGGTATTTTTCTCTTAGAGAAGCCCTTTCTTTCTACCCTATTATGGGTTTATTTCTTGTATTGGTTGAATTGTTAGGCTTGATTGTTTGAAGGACTCTCACAATTGTTGTTGTATCCCGAATTCGTGCTTTGTACTTCATATATGATGTAATAATCTCTTCTATCGATTGAAAAATAAAAACTTTAGTGTTAGCTAGTACTAGTTTTTTCCTTGTAAAGCAAAATGTAGAAGTGACTGTAGTTTATAGAATATGCCTATTATTTTCTCCTCTCTTTTTTTCGAGTGTCTATATTAGTTTACGCACACGCCATTAGAGAATTTACGAGAAATTACTTCTTTCTTGCGGCCTAACACCAAAAATCGAACTTGGTCAATTATGTTGTTTGTGCTCTTTGGATGTTGAGCGGATAACGGGAAAGTCAAGCTGATTAATTATATACATCCACCGCCAAGGCAACAACCAACAGCCACCCAATTAATTTGACCCCAAAAGATGTAGAACCCACTACAAATAACTGTTTTGCCAACCAGAAAGTATGTGGACACAGTAAATCTGTGCACAAATTGCTATGTGGGGTTTACTATGGGTCTCATACAAGTGATTCGAGCCATTCATTATGTTTAAAATATTTTTTCAAGGGCCCCCTGCGAAAAATCAGCTTAATCCGATACTTATAAGTACTTGATCTAATCGTCTAACTTTTCATTATCTAAAAACCTGAATGAAAAGTTTGATGATTAGATCAAGCACTTATAGGTATCGGATTGAGCTAATTTTTTGCAGAGGCCCTTGAAAAAATGTTTTAAACATAATTAACGGATCGGATTATTTGTATAGGACCCTTAGTGGACTCCACAAACAAGGGCGGACCCAGAATTTTCTATCACTGGGGTCAAATATCCTCGTACACAAAGGCTCGTTGTGACGTGTAGAAATTGATGCTTGTGATTGTTCCTTCCTTTTAAAATATCTTCCCATAGCTATAGGAACGTACGTTTATCCTAGGTTTTAATAAGTTTGCTTAGGTTGGATTAATGATACGGCCCAATTAGGTACACAAAATTCCCCTATTAGATACACAAAATTCAAAATTTGACTTTTAATGTCACATCATTTCATCCTAGCGAACAACATATTTTCGAAAAGGTTGGCCTCAACAATTCGTTACAATATCCTCGTACACAAAGGTTGGCCTCAACAACTCATTACAATTTCCTTTAAAAGGGTTTTAATTGATTAATACGCCGGTTAAACATTGACATAAAATATGAGAACTCTTTTACGATAACTGTAAAATTTAACTCCCTCCATGATAAAAAAATTTGTCTACTACGCAATATAACTTTTAAAAAAATATTCAATTTTTGTACCATATTTTAAAGTTTTCATTCACCTCGAAGTTATTTTATTTTTTTTGAAATAGAGGTTATAATGTTTTTTGGTTTGCACTGTTTATACTAATATATGAAGTTTTGCACGTGTATTGGAGTATCGGTTAATACATCAACTAGTAGAGTTAAAGTAATTTCTGAATAGCCTAATACAAATTTCTGGAGCTGCCACGCATCTAAGAGAAAAATCAATCACATTTCCCTCAAGTCCAAGGATTAGGTTTTACTTGATAATAATCGAAGTGTTGTTTTGCTAAAAAATGAGAGAGAGATAAAGATAGGCAGTGCACTTGGAATAAAAAAAAAAATCTGAAACTTTCGGTTTTTTTTTTAAAATCTCGAACAGAATTGATCTTGCTCCGTTTTCTTCCTTATGTTTTCTTATTGAGAGAGAGAGAGAGAGAGAAGAAGGGTGGGACCACAAAAAGAACAAAGGCGATGGGTGAAAAGTAGGGATGGCAATCGGGGCGGATATGGAAAATTCCATTCCCGATCCCCGAAACCAAAACCCTACCCATATCCGCCCCGATACCCAAATAGGGAGAGCAAGAAGAAACCATAACCGAACGATTCGGGGTTCGGGTAATCCCCAAACCATTCGGGTACCCGAATCAAATGACAACTGCTGTGGGCGGATCTAAAATTTTTGTCCTATTTTCAAGTTCTTGGGGTGGGTTCTGATCGATGAGAGAGAGAGAGAGAGAGAGAGAGAGAGAGAGGAGTACGTATGTTTCGACACATGCAACAATTTGGTCCCTAAATTTTTTGGACATATGCACTTCAACCACTAGACTCTTATACATATATATTTCGGTTCGGTTCGGTTCGGGGATCAGTTCGGGGATTTGTTAAACCATACCCCGAACCGATACCCATTTGGTTATCCAAGTCCTCAACCATACCCATACCCACGAGGAAATTTTCTATTATGATTCGGGAAAAAATTTCGGTTACGGTTCAGGTACCTATCAGTTCGGTTTACTTAGCCATCCCTAGTGAAAAGTTAGATAAGCATGTAATTTTTGAAGATCACTTGGGGCAAGATATAAAAGGAAGAGTATAGAGTCTTAGGGGCAAATTTATCAAAATGTTGAAAATCTATATCTCTCTGTAGGGAAGTTTGATTCAGTGAGGTCCACTGACCCCTCTTGACCCAATATGGGTCCGCCCTTGTCCACAACGCAATCTGTGCATAGATTTGTTGTGTCAGTAGCAAGGTTCTTTGCCAACAAAGTGAAGGTGGCTTACCGGTTCTGCCTGGACGGTTATGCGGGGCCCACTCCGGATCCCGCACGAAAAATCCGAATCGTTCAATAATTTTAAAAAACAAACTGAGTCGGCTTTGTAAAAAATCAGCTCAATTTGATATGTGTAGATGCTCGATCCAATCTTCCCATTTTTCATTCAAATTACAGGATATAGATATGCTCGATCCTGAAATTTGAATGAAAAATAAGAAGAGTAGAACGAATATCTATATATATATATATATCAGATTGAGTTGATTTTTTGCGGGCCCACTCATCTTTTTAAAATTAGTGCACGGCTCAAATTTCCACCCAAAGTGGGCCCCACGTGGCCAACAGTACAGAATCGGTAAGCCACCCGTCGGTGGCTGTTGAAGAACTCTTCTCTGGAACCGCATGCTTTTATTGAATGTGCATGCAACATTTTAAACTTTTGTTAACCGTGGAAGTGCATGCAGTTGGTAACCTCAAGAGGTTGGCTAAGTGGTCAAAGTTTAAAATTTATAAAAAAAAAAAATTTGGGTAAAACAAAATCTATAAATTTGCTCCCTCCTAGTTTCTGTTCGAAACCTTGTGGAAAATATTATTTTCTTGGGAAATTTATAGAAATGGTCCTCCTAATTTCATTCGAGTCTCATTCCCGTTCTTTAAGTATCAATTACAACTCTTTTGACCTTCAAATTTGGTTTTCGTACCAAATTGGTCCAATTGATAACTTCTGTTAGCCAAACTGAACGGAAAAAATCAAATTGATAGCAGTTTAGACGTTGTAATTCGTACCAAGTTGGTTCAATTGATGATGTTTGCCCTTAATCTGATTTTTTCTGTTCAGTTTGGCTAACAGACGTTATCAATTGGACCAACTTGGTACGAAAACTAAACTTGAAGGTCAAAAGAGTTGTAATTGATACTTGAAGGACGAAAATGATACTCAGGTGAAACTAAGAGGACCATTTCTATAAATTTCTCTATTTTCTTTCAAAAGAAATAAAGCGGCGAAGGCCGTAAAGAATTAGAAAAGATTTTTTTTTATTTATCCCTCGAACTCAAGATCTTGGGTTGAAAACAAACGTAATGACTCGTGGGGATAAGCCTTAGATCAGTCAAGCCTTAGATCAATCAAGGCTTAAAGAACGGCTGAACCCGCGTTGCGAGTAGAAATTGACCCATGCAAGTGGAACAAGTCAAGGCGCCTACTAGGACGTACGTCTCTTTGAACCTGACTACGGGTACCGACGAATGTTCAGATCGGTATGCACGTCTATTTCGGCGCCCTGAATAAATTATTTGAGCTGTTGATATTTAAATAATTTTTCGACTGGCTTCGTAAAATAAACTAGCTCAATCGAATAACAATAAATGCTTGATCCGATGTTCCAATTTTTTAATTCAGAATTCCAGATCCTAGATTCTGAATGAATTTCTAGGAAAAGTTGATCAATTGGATCAATAACTTACAATAATTTTATTGAGCTGATTTCCTTTAAAGCTACTCAAAAAAATATTTTAAAACGGTTTGGATATTATGTCTGGGACCCCGAAGTGAGCTCAACAGGGACCCCGAAGTGAGCTCAACACACCAATGTGTGCATCATTGGTGCATTTGTTGTCGGTACTCATAGAATTATCGAAAATCCAAGGGAGCTAAAGAGATGTGCATTGATTGGCGCACAAGACCCACTTTTGGATTCCTCAAAAATGATCTCAATCGTTCATTAATTTTGAAATACTTTTTTTCCTAGTGGTCTCTAAAAAAATCAGCTCAATCGAATAGTTTCAAGTGTTTGATACAGTGTAGTAGGAGTATCAATTTCCTATATTTATCGAGGATCTTGAACTCTGCATGAAAAATAGGTACATTGAATCAGACACTTCTAATCATTCAGTTAAGGTGAGTTCTTATGCTAGCCACTTGGGTCTCGCGCGCTGATCTATACGCCATCGGTGCACTCTCATTGGTTCCCAGGTTCTAGAAGCGTCTCTTTTGGGGCATGCATACAGGCCCGTTATATATTCCCGTAGAGATTCCAATTCTAGCTCCGTCAAGAAAGTTATCCGTGGACTTCCTTTCTGTTTTGGAATTGTCCGTTGACGCCAAATGGGAAGTCTTTATTTCTCTTTTCATAGTGGAGAGCCTTTTTCTCCAACTCTTTCGGCACTACTTCCTAACATAAACAAAATGCCCAGAACTCATCTCACGGTCCTTCAATGGCTCTCTCTCTCCACTCTCCTCCTCCAGATTTTTCCTCTCTCTCACGGTGACGTCGGCACGGCCGCCCAATACGGTCCCCCGTATACACGTAAGTACCATTCATCTGTATTATTTTAATTCGGGACACAAGTATATAACCAAACGATGAATATTTGATTATTTACGGCATATGCTACATATATAGTTCAATTCGATGCTCATATATAACTGAACAAATGCGCCTATAGATTGCAGGGAATGACTTCGGTGTCCTCGGTCATTTTGGAGACACCGTAACTTTTGGCATAACAAAACCATTATAAGCATAACCAAATTCATTACAAGCATAACCAAAACCATTATAAGCATAACCAAAACCATAACAAGGCATAACTTGGTTGGTTATGCCTTGGTTGATTTTTGGTTATACCTTGATTGGTTTTTGGTTATGCCTTGGTTATGCCATGTTATGGTTCTATTATACTTCTAATGATTTTTGTTATGCTTGTAAGGGTTTTGTTATGCCAAAAATTACGGTGTCCCCAAAATGACCGGGGACACCATAGCATCATCCTAGATTGCATATTATTATATTAATCTCAGCTGGGACCATATGATATAATTACTCATTGCACGCGCGTTTAAGATTACAAATTCAATAAAATTATATATATATATATATATATATGTGTGTGTGTGTGTGTTTACTATTACTTCAGTGAAACAAACCAAACATATAGTACATGATAAATTTGATCTAATGGATGCTTATGAACAAGGCTGCAAACGAATGGAGCTGCTTGAGCAGCTTGTGGCTCTGCTCGAGACTCGAGTTGAGCTCGAATTTTAGGCTCGGCTTGTAATAACCTCAGCTTGTCCATAAAAAAGAGTAGATTTCAAATTTTAGGATTGCTTCATAATTGGGCTAAGTTCGAACACTATAAAATTAGACTTGACTCGCTTGTAGCCCATACTTAAGAATCTTTTTTTTGGCTCATGTGCAGCGACTGCATGTTATGGGAGCGACCCAACACAATTTCCATCGAGCAACTTATTCGCAGCTGCAGGAGATGGAATATGGGACAATGGGGCAGCATGTGGGAGACAATACTTGGTGAAATGCATAAGTGCGACCACGCCGTATACTTGCGTTCCTGACCAGACAATTCAGATCAGGATCGTCGATTTCGCTCCGACCCTTGCTTCTCAACCTTCATTTGGTGGTACCACCATGGTTTTGACGGAGACGGCGCTCGCAATCATTGCAAATTCTTCGGCTCCCTCCATCAACATCGAGTTCCAACAGTAAATTCTCTTTCCCCCTTCTCACCCAATACATTGATTCGGAGGAAGGATCCTCTCTCCTATGACAATTCCTCATTCAAAATAGGGATTACTAAGATCTCAGCCGTTGAATATGTAGGCCTCGATGTACGTATAATGTATTTCCGTAAAGGTTTGGTTAAATCGTATCTGAAAATTAAAGAAAATAAATGAATGGTCCGACTACATATTACGACAATTCGATAAATATACTTCGTTCAGATGGATTCCGATTTTGAACGAGATTTTCAGTTGCGGGAAACATTTATAGTGAATCACATACTTTTGGCGAATTAAACAATAGTTGCAAAATGTGGGTTTTTCTTTGGTTTTATATAATTATTCATCTCATGATATGCAGGGTATGATGAAAGAAGGGGAGTTCCTTATCTGACAGTTTCTAGGAGGAATGAAGCTGCAAAGAAAGAAGGGGAGAAAGTTGTCTCTGCACTTGTCTAGAACCATTGGAAGGAAAAGTCCAATCCGACTATTATGTTCATTGATAATTCTACCCTCAATTGCTTGAATTTTCCGTCTCTACGCTAACTGTCAATTGCAAAGAAACTTTCAGTGTTATCGGCAAAGAAAAATTTGTGGATTTTTATTTGTGATTGAAAAGTAGTTAGGTATTTTCGGAAGTGAATAAGTTGTTGAGAAATGTCAAGTTGTTTCTGATAGTGAAAAAGTTTTT
>WJXA01000191.1:0-42056 GCA_014282245.1 Rhododendron simsii | reverse complement strand
TAATAACGTTTAGGTGTTTTTTCCTTGGTTTGAGCTTAGCCTGTTGGGTCCTAATCGATTTTTCTCAATGTGGTTAGGAGATAAGGATTGTGGATGGTTAGGCCGGTATCCACTCTCCTTTTAGGTGTGTACTTTGTTTCTAAGTTAATAAAATTTTCATTTTGCTCATGAAAAAAACTTGTAAAATAACGTACCAATGTCGTATATAGATATTTTCAACCATCACATGGAGCCCTGCAAGGACCGCAACAGCCTGACTGTATCTGTCTTCTTCTTATCTATCACGGGGAGGGGATCTTCTTCTGACCCTTCCCTTGACCCGGTCTGGTGTGAGGTTTGGTTTCTGTTGCCGGGGTACTGGTTTGGAATTGTCAGAATTTATACTCCCTCCGTCCCTTTTTAAGTGTCCTATTTCGTAACTCCAACTTATTAAAAAAATATCATCATTATACCTTTCACATCAATTTTTTCCTCCACTTTTCCTACTTACCCATCATCATTACACTTTTACTCACTTACTTTTCAAAATGGAATCTACTTTTAGGGACAAAATAGACAATTCACCAACTTTTACCCACTAACTTTATAAAATGGACACTCATTAAGGGACAACACAAAATGGAATACCGGAGTATAAATAAGGGACGGAGGGAGTAATAGTAGTAGCTTGATGAAATGACCATGGTATGCATTTTCTTGGATATGGTAAGGCCCCGTTGTGTTGCTCGTAAAGGAAAGAAAATTACGGGAATATCTAACTTTTTCTGTTTTATTCGTAAAATTTAGGCAAAATTTTAAAGCAAAATTGGATGATTCATAAAGACCTTTTCCGATATTGGATTGAGATGATTTTTTTACAGACAGGAATCCTAAATGAAATGTTTTAAACAAAATGAGCGGTTCTGATCATCTTTGCGGGACCCGAAAACGAGCAAACGAAATCTATACCTGGCTGTTGTACCATTGTTTCTGTACCTGTAGCAAGGTCCTATCATTTATGTGGGATCTGAGGTGAGTCCGGTGGTGTTTCACTTTTGGAAAAAATACTTTTTTTTCAAACGAAGGTAATTTCAAACTCAAATATAATGAAAATGAAAAATAATTTTTCAATTTTTTTTGCACCATTTAAAAGATCTTAATGAGATCTATTAAACAAGATCTATATTGGTTGGAAAATTATTTGCGTAAATACATGATTTTTGAGCTTGAAATTGTCTTCTTTTTCAAAAAACTTTTTTTGTAAGAAAGTGGAACAGCCGACCTATTTGTACACTATCAATACTTTTTATAATTTTTATACTTTTACCGGTATTAAGACCGGTAAAAGTGTACGAAAAAATCAGAACCATTGAATTTACCAATGAACAATCTCGATCAGGTCAACTTCCAAACGCTTCGATGGCTCACTTCCAAGCGCTCTTTTCTTTTTTTTTTGAACGGCAAATTTTTTTTTAATTAATCCTTGACTTCCAAGCGCTTTCAATGGTTGTAGATACCGTTCCGTACCGGCCGGTACGTTCCGTTTTAGCACAAATCCGGTAACCTTGACCTCCATTTCCGTCTCGTCCAACTTTCCGGCTGTTCTCAGACGATTCCGGTGTACCGGGTAAATCTCGGCCAAGACGTCGTTACCTGGTACCTGACCGGTACCGGTACGTACCGTACCAATAAGAAAACCGAAACCCTGACCGAAACGGTATCCAGAACCTTGCCTTCAATGGACACTTACTCCGACTTCCAAACTTCCTGTTGCCAAAGAAAAAACTTGCACGTAAGTACTTTTCCCGACCTCTCGCTTTCACCAACTGCATGAATCATTGACTCGAATTATTGTTTTCACATGAGATTGTCTATGCACGCCAATTGTTTGATCATTTGATGGAGTGCTGGCTTGCCAAATTTTGTTGTTGGAGTTACTCATATGCATGGAACTCTTAGCTTAGGCCTAGTTTTTTCCCAAATAAAGAATGGCTTTTTTTTTAATTATTATTTTGTCCTTAATTCAAATTATTTTGTTGATTATACAGCCTTGCTTTTTGGATATGTTTGGTTTATTATTTTCCCAATGTCATGACCATCAATGATGGTCGGATTGCGGTTGGGTCCTTCGGGGGCCCGCCGCATAACAAGCCATTGTTCGATTGATTACTGGCTTGCCAAATGTTTTTGTTGGAATTACCCATATGTATGGAACTTGTAGCCTTAGGCCTAGTTTACCAAATAAAAAGCATGGTTTTTTTGTTGTTTTGTATTTATTCAAGTTTTTTGCCAAATTATTTTGTAGATTATTGGTTCGTCTCGACGAGAAGAATTAATTGAAAAAGTAAGAAATTATTACTTTTACCTGTTTCTTTTTGAAATAACCAAAATTTAAGTACTTCAATTTAAAGTGCTAAATTTTGGATATTTCGTACAACATTTGTGTAAAAGTCATAAAGAATTTTACTCTTCCTCTAACAAACCAATAATTGAATAAGGCCATAACACAAATTGAATAAGGGCAAAACTGACAAGTGCGGGAAAAAATTGACGCCGGCAACTTTTGACGCAAAAGTAACAAATGCGGAAAAAAAATTGAATAAGGACAAAAAAAAAAAAAACTATGTAAGCATCGTTCAGTTGTCCAATTGCCAATTTGATGGGAGTATTAATAAGGTTGGACTAGGGGTGATACCGGTCCGGTTTCGATCGGTTGGTGTATTTTTCGGTTGAAACTGGTTATTCGGTTTGAGATTTTTAGAAATCGAAACCGGTTGATATAGTCCGGTTTCAACCGGCTCAACCGGTTTCAGTCCGGTTTATCCAATTTTCATTCACGGGCAATATTTGGGCCCAACGCATCAAAAAATTCACAATTCAACCCACAAAATATCAACCAAAAATCCATAATTCAACCCTTCTTTTGGGCCCAACAAAAAAGATCAATTTTGAGCCCAATACATAATAAAAAAAAAACCCCATAAAAACATAATTAAGCCCAAAAAATAGTTTATATATATATATGATTGATTTTATATAATAAATATATTTATTAGACCAATATACACCACAAAATATCAATCAAAAACCTATTATTAAACTCCTCCCTTTTGTTTATATATATAACTGGTCCGGTTTCGATCGGTTTTTAAAACACATAAACCAGATTGAAAGTATTTTTCCGATTTATAAAATTTTATAAACTGGAACCGGATCGAAATTATTTAATCGGTTTAAAAAATTCAGTCCGGTCCGGTTTTTCCGATTTCGGTCCGGAAGTGCAATTGAGAGTAGATAAGGAAACATTTTTTTTTGTGTGTGCGCGTGTGTGTTTGTGATGTGAATTGGAACTATTGAGAGAGTTTGTGAATGATCATAGTGAAAGAGAGAGGAGGAGATTACTGATGAAATAAATTGAAACGTTTTGAGGGTGGGTATGAAAGAGACTGTTGACTTTCGGTTCCTAGCACACCAGAGGAGACTGGTCAGTGGTGTGGACAGCCAGCCGAGGAGCGAATGCCATAGCTGGCATGATGAAGGAATAGGCTCCAAGCTTAGCCTATAAGTTGGAGCTTCTGCCTTTGCGTTTTGTATAAAATAAACAACTTAGATCATTTATGTGGGACCTTGAGGTGAGTCCCACACAGAGGCGGCTCAACTCACATAAAATCATGGTCAACTGACCACCCAAAATTTTTTTTTTTTTGCTTACGATACATGTAAAAATTTTGGACTAGTCTTATTTTGAACATCCAATCCAAATATTATTGAACATCCAACCCAAATATTATTGAACATACACCCCAAATATAGTCCACAATTAATCCACTTGAAATTGAAAGCCCAAATTTCAGCCCACTAACCCAATTTCAGCAATAACAAAATGAAAAAAGAAAATAAGAAAATTAATGAACAAATACAGAAAATATGAAAACTCGTCGAGGACAATTGTAATAGCATATATACTTTGCTATTTTTGAGTCACATTTTAGATTTTATGTATGAATTTTTGTTTATATATATAGTTGTGGTTTCTCGAGATAGTATAGTGTAATTTTTGAACACCCTTAGAAAAATTTCTGGAGCCGCCACTGGTCCCACAACCTATTTGTACACTATCAATACCTTTTTTAATTTTTAATTTGCTCCGCCATTGCAATCAAATGAGCGAATGAGATTGAGTAGCCTCCCCACATCTGCCTATCTATATCTATACATACTCCATATAAAAATATGGAAATGGATCCTCTCCGGTCCACGACTTGGACTATAGGAGCCAGTTCTGATCGGAGCCATTCATTTGCTTCAATCAACGTTTAGATGTATCTTTATACTTTTATCGATACGAAAAAATCAGAACCATTGAATTTACCAATGGACGATCTCGATCAGGTCAACTTCCAAACGCTTCGATGGCTCACTTCCAACCGCATTTTTTTTTTTGAATGACAATTTTTTTTTAATTAATCCTTGACTTCCAAGCGCTTCAAGGGACACTTCCTCCGTCTCCATGTTAAGCAAATGAATCTCACATTGCTTGGGAGTGGAATGGGTGATCACTTAATAACATCTGGGACCTCTCCACTCATTGCCAATTGGTTTTGAGATGGATATAAAGTTTCTACACTCCAAACGCTTCGACCTCTCGCCATGAATCATTGACTCGAATTATTGCTTTCACGTGAGATTGTCTATGCACACCAATTGTTTGATGGAGTGCTGGCTTGCCAAATTTTGTTGTTGGAGTTACTCATATGCCTGGAACTCTTGCCTTAGGGCCTAGTTTCCCAAATAAAGAATGGCCTTTTTTTTTATTATTATTGTTTTGTCCTTGTTCAAATTTTTTGTCAAATTATTTTGTGGATCATATATACAACCTTGCTTTTTGGATATGTTTGATTTGTTGTTTTCCCAACGTCATGACCATCAATGATGGTCGGGTTGAGGTTGGGTCCTTCGGGGGCCCGCCGCACAACAAGCAATTGTTCGACGGATTATTGGCTTGCCAAATTTTTTTGTTGGAATTACCCATATGTATGGAACTCGTAGCCTTAGGCCTAGTTTACCAAATAAAAAGCATGGCTTTTTTTGTTGTTTTGTGCTTATTCAAATTTTTTGCCAAATTATTTTGTGGATTATTGGTTCGTTTCGAGATTAGGCTTTTAGGATTGGAGACATTTTTTGTTTCCGGTGTAGAAACGAACGTAATTTTAAAGCTGCTCTAATATTCGTTATTAGAACAAATGCTTCTAATTAACGGGTTCAACAAAACACCATTTTCATTTGTAGCGTGTTAATGAGGTAGAATATGAAGGTTGTAGTTTGCGTAGGTTTGCTTTGGTCATGATTGAAGGAATGAAAGAATAAACGTTACAACAACGACTCGAGAATTTAACCGATTCATTTGATTTAACAACACATCGATCTCCTAAAAAACCCTAATTTTATGAAATTTGCCAAGAAAAAAACTTTCATTCCCAAAACCAGCTCCCACCATGGACGCCATTTCTGGTGACATTCACCGACACTAACAACCATCATTAAAATCACAATACAAGTAACTAAAACGATCCCTTTCTGACCATGTATAAAGTATAACAAACTTAAATAAGCAAAAGTTGAGTACGTGTCAGTATAATTTAGGCTTCGTTCTTGTGACAACTTATTTCACTTTTTTGGTTTTGTCCTTATTCAAATTTTTTCGCGTTTGTTATTTTTGCAGTAAACTTTTTCGATTTATTGATTCGTCACAACAAGAGGAATCGGAAAAGTAAATTTTTTTTACTTTTTATCTAAATATTTTAAATAAGGACCACTTTTTAGCAAAACAGCCAAAGAAAGAGACTTTTTTTTTTAATTTACCCCAAAAAAAGAGACTTTTTTTTATTTAAAAGTGGTCCTTACTCAAAATATTTGGGTAAAAGTAAAAAAAATTTATTTTTCTAATTCATCTCGTTGAGACAAATCAATAAGTTAAACAAGTTTGATGTTTTACTAATAAATATAAAAAAAATTCAAATAAGAACAAAATTAACTTTTTTGAAAGTTAAGGAGAACGGGGCCTTAGTATATAATCAAACTACTGTGATGTGGCTTTTACTTATTTCTTGTCAACGAAGTGACGGTTCTTCTTAGTTTGTCTTGTCAGTGTAATCATACTTAACTTTCAATTTTTTTTTTTGTTACAATTGTGAAATTATTTTTGACTATTTTTCTTTAAATTTTTTAACTTTACAAAAATCTGAATCGGCGTAGACACGACGAAGGCCTGGATTGTGGCGTCTCCGTGGGCTTATTTGGGCTGAGCCCATAGTCTTCTACAGTAGTACGGTTTCGCACGACACAAAATGTGTAGAATGGTTTAGGATTGGCATGACATGGAAGCATCAGGCAAGCCCAAGTTTAGTCCGGTTGGTCGGTGAATTTACTCTCCAAACAAACTACAGTTCAATTCTTGGGGTCAGACCGTAAAACAATAATTTCTTGTGAATTCTCTAACTCTAGCGTGGATGACCTGCCTTTAACTGGATTGAAGGATTAGTTGTGGTGCGCAAAGCTAAACCACACACCTCTGACCGTCAAAACCAAAAAAACACACACATATCTGGCAGAACTCACAGGGATAGCATAACTTACATCCAAGCAGCAAGCATGTTCCAATAACCCCACCTCTTTCCTAATTCATGACACGTACGCTTGGATAGCATATCCTTTGCACAGCTCAACTAATCTCTAATATCTGATTCAATTGTACCGCCACTTGGCAAGACATTTGATTAACGCAAGGGCAAAGTCACGCATGACTGGCCTCACGAAATCGAGCAATTTATTAAGTAGGAGTAATCCTTAAGCACAACCACGTGGTGCTCTAAATTAACTTTTATGTGAGTCCATAAATTTAGTCGTGGACTCTACGAGAATGTATGGTGTTATGAAGCACGGCTTTATTTGATTTGAGTTTTGAGAGAGGTTTTGGGGCAACGAGTGGAGAGGGAGAGATAGAGATAGAAATAGAGAAATAAAAATAATAATTATAAAGAAAATTTATTGGGGACCAATATGCTTAGTGCCAATATGGTTTTCTTTATTAATGTTAAATTAAGAGACGTAGAAATTTAGGGTTATTCTCCTCATTCATAATATTGAATACAACCTAAGTATTTATACAACACAAGACTAATTATACTATGGTCCTAGGGAATGAACTAGTTACATAATAGAACGACGAATAAGCTAATTACAAATAAACCCATAATAATCTAACACTCCCCCTCAAGTTGGCGCAAAGATATCAATCAAGCCCAACTTGAACACAATGGGGTTGAAACTCTTGTGACCAAGTCCTTTTGTGAATATATCAGCCAATTGATCTTCGGATCTCACAAAAGGCATGCATATCAACCCCTCGCTCAGCTTCTCCTTGATGAAGTGCCTGTCAATCTCTATGTGCTTCGTTCTATCATGTTGAACAGGATTATGAGCAATATTTATGGCAGCTTTGTTGTCACAGTAGAGTTTCATAGGACCGTTATCAGAAATTCCCAAATCACGTAGCACTGTCTGGAGCCATAAGAGCTCACAAACTCCATGCGCCATAGCTCTATACTCAGCTTCTGCACTAGACCTGGCAACCACTGATTGCTTCTTACTTCGCCAAGTGATCAAATTCCCCCCAAGGAAAGTACAGTAGCCAGAAGTAGAACGTCTATCATCCACAGAACCAGCCCAGTCGGCATCAGTAAATGCCTCCAACCGTAGGTGACCATTATTAGAAAACAGAATTCCTCTCCCTGGAGCAGCCTTGAGATACCTCAAGATACGGTAAACTGCATCCAGATGTGAAGTACGAGGATCATGCATAAATTGGCTAACAACACCTACTGCATAAGTAACATCCGGTCGGGTGTGCGCTAAGTATATCAGTCGACCCACAAGTCGCTGATATCTCTCCTTATCAGTGCGCTCCCCCACATTTCCACTAAGATGATGATTCGCTTCAATAGGAGAATCTGCAGGTCTACAGCCCAACATACCTGTTTCTTCCAAAAGATCAAGTATATACTTCCGTTGAGAGATAAAAATACCTTTATCAGACCTTGCCACTTCCATTCCAAGAAAATATCTTAGTGGTCCCAAATCCTTAATCTCAAATTCTTGAGCGAGACTGGATTTGAGATTAACAAACTCATCCACATCGTTGCCTGTCATTATCATATCATCAACATAAACAATAAGGACAGCTATCTTACCAGCACCTCCTTTGATGAACATAGTATGATCTGCATGGCTCTGTTTGTAACCAAACTTCAACATAGCCTTTGAAAACCTGTCAAACCACGCTCGAGGTGATTGCTTCAACCCATAAAGAGCCTTTTTCAATCTACACACCTTTCCCTCAGTCTCTGAGGAAGAGAACCCCGGTGGTATATCCATATACACCTCCTCCTCTAACTCACCATGAAGGAATGCATTTTTTACATCAAATTGGTGAAGAGGCCAATTCAGATTAGCAGCACACGAAATCAAAGCCCGCACAGTGTTCATCTTCGCTACCGGAGCAAACGTCTCCTCATAGTCAATGCCATAGGTTTGAGTAAACCCCTTGGCTACAAGTCTCGCCTTGTATCTTTCAACTGTACCGTCAGCATTCTGCTTTACAGTGAAAATCCACTTACATCCCACTGATCTCTTTCCTCTTGGAAGTGATACCAACTCCCAAGTGCCATTCTTTTTCAAAGCTGTCATCTCCTCTACCATAGCTCCTTTCCACTCATGTATCATGAACGCATCCTGCCAATTCTGTGGAATAGATATAGAAGAAAGAGACGAAACAAAGGCATGATATGAAGGAGATAAACGATCATAAGAGACATACTGAGAGATGGGATGTTGAGTACATGACCTAACACCTTTCCGAAGAGCAACTGGAAGATTATCAGAATCAATAATAGGAGGTTCAATGGGAGAAGATTCATTACCAGATGAGTCAACTGAGGAGTCCGGAACTGAAGCAGGGGATGGTGACTGGCAAGGTGACAGTACACATGAAGGTTGGCCTTTCTTTCCTTTCTTTTGATACGTTGCCAAGGTTGTAGGCCATTCACTGGGTCTGATACGCCTATCCACATCTGCTCGTCCACCAATGTCCTGTTTTGCACTATCAACAGATACTGGTTTCCCTCCAGACTTTTCTTTCTCCCCCTCACTATAAAAGGGAAGTGACCATGACCCTTGAGTTAGAGATGTAAACACTTCTTCCTCCCTCATCTCTTCCTCACTAACATGCTGCTCCCCCTGAAGAGATGGAGTGGAGGGAGAGTAAAAAGACTCGGTTTCCCAAAAAGTGACATCCATAGAGACAAAAAATTTTCTAGAGTGAGGATCATAACATTTGTAGCCCTTCTGGGTAGGAGAATAGCCAACAAAAACACACTTGTGAGCTTTATGACCCAACTTACCTCCAACAGGGTGAGAAGCATGAACAAAACACACACAACCAAAAACTCTCGGAGGAAGAGTCAGGACACGAGAACTGGTAGGAAGACACTCAATAGGAGTCTTGAACTGGAGAACACTAGAAGGCATACGGTTAATAAGATAAGTTGCAGTCAAAATCGCTTCTCCCCATAAATATTTGGGAACATTCATGGTGAACAAAAGAGAGCGAGCAACTTCAGCAAGATGACGATTTTTGCGTTCAGCAACTCCATTTTGTTGTGGAGTATTAACACAAGTCGTCTGAAAAAGAATACCATTGTCATCCAGAAAAGCCCTAAAATTCCTATCGATATACTCGGTGCCATTGTCACTACGGAGAATTTTGATATTCGTATTAAATTGAGTGCACACCATGGCATGAAAAGATTTAAAACAGGAAAATACTTCACTTTTTGACTTAAGTAAATACACCCAAGTCACACGAGAATAACAGTCAATAAAAGTGACAAACCATCGAAAACCTTTAAGAGAGGGAACAGGAGAAGGACCCCAGACATCAGAATGAATAACCATAAAAGGAAAGTCACTTCGTTTATTAATAGGAGCATAAAAGGAACGCTTATGTTTGCCAAGCTCACAAGCTTCACAAAAAAACTGACTCCTAGAACAATGCTTAATTAAAGTAGGAAAAAGTTGTTCTAAAATCCCAAAAGAGGGATGACCCAATCGACGATGCCACTGATGTAACATAGAGAGAGCTGAACTCGTATCTGCTTGTAGAGCAAGACCACATGACAGAGGTGGACGAGGTGCAGACTCCAAAAAATAAATGCCACCATGTGCTTTACCACTGCCAATCACTTTGCCCGTGTCCAGTTCCTGAAAAACACAATGAGTAGGGAAAAAAGTCACTGAACAATTTGCAGAACGAGTAAGACTACTAACGGACAGAAGGTTAGTGGCAAAGTTTGGAATATGGAGAACTGAAGAGAGGGAAATAGAGGGAGAATAGCGAACGGAACCTTTCCCTGAAATAGCAGAGAATGATCCATCTGCTATTCTGACCTTATCCTTACCAGAACAAGTAGAGTAAGAATCAAATACAGAAGAACAACCTGTCATATGATCTGAGGCACCAGAATCTATAATCCAAGGAATAGCAGAAGAGGCAGTAAATGCGCTAGCCGGAATACCTGTGTGGGCAAAATAGGATGACGTGGAACCTGTGGTGGAGGTGGGAGCTATAGTAGATGGAGAATCAGCCCGAGCCATGAGGCGCCTGAGAGCTTGCATCTCCCCTTGAGAGAATCCACTAACATGATCAGAAGGTGCCTGACCTCCAGTATTGAACCCAGAATCAGGCAAGGTAGCAGCTGTGGACTCTGAAACATGAGCCTGGGCCTGAGAGCGCATGAAACCGCGACCGCGACCACCGCGTCCGCCCCCTCGCCCGCGAAAGGGACGGCCATGTAACTTCCAACAGAAATCCTTGGTATGGCCGGTGTTGTGGCAATGTTCACACCGGAGTGACTCACGATCAATAGGCCCACTGCTAGCACCAGACTGTGACTTACCACTCTGTGGAGTAAGCCCAGCACTAGAACCAAACTGACCCTGAGGAATGGCAATCAAAGCAGAACGATCAGAAGTAGGAGTATGCACCATAGCACTCCTCCTACTCTCTTCCTGTTGAACAATAGCATAGGCCTCTCCTAAAGACGAAAACGGAACACGACCCAACACTTGCACTCTAATTGGATCATATTCTCCATCAAGGCCAGCAAGAAAATCATAAACACGCTCTTTCTCTATTCTTTTTAACCAATTGGCAGCATCCACGGTACAAACAGCCTGAAATCCCTGATAATAATCAAATTCCTGCCATGCTCCACTCAATTCAGCAAAGTACACAGAGACGGGGCGATGATTTTGTTCCAATGTACGAAGTTTTTTCCTCAACTCAAAACACTGTGCATCATTACCTTGTTGCGAATAGGTTTGGGCTGCAGTAGTCCAAATCTGATATGGAGTATCAAGGAGCAAAAAAGTATGGCGAATATCAGCTCTCATGGAGTTAAACAACCAGGTCATAACCAACGATTTCTGTGATTTAAACTTCTTTAGTTCAACAGCTTCAACAGGTGGAGTAACAGAGCCCTCAATAAACTCTGACATTCCTTTGGCCTCAATGGCTAAAGTGAAAGTGCGAGACCAAATCAAATAATTGGAACCATCCAATTTAATATGGCAAATATCCAGAGAAAAATTATCCAGAGTCCCTACACGGTTCAACTCATCCTTTGTATTAACGGAAGCTTTGTTTTTATCCTCTGATGACATTTTAATAGTAGAACCACAACTCCGAATCCACAATACTCAGTCAACTCAGCAATAACTGTCCCAAAACAATGCGAATTGCAGAAAAACACCTTAATATAAAATGTTCAGAGCCAACTGTCACCTTAAAACACCTTCAAACAATACTAAGTGCCAGATAAATATCAAATGACACCTGTGAAGCTCCTAACAGTGCCAAACAATGCTGAAGATGTAGATTAAAACATCCCGCTACTACCACTGTTCCAAAAAACAAGAGGTCGACCACTGAAACAGTCCGTCGGAGGTCCGGCGAGTGTAGGCGAGGACGGGCGAGGTCGGAACTGACGGAGATGGCGCCGGAACAGCCAGAGACGGCGTCGGAACAGGCAGATCTGGTGCGTATGACGTCGACAAGGGTCGTACGGCGTCGGAAATCGTCGGGCTCGACTGGAAATCGTCGGGCTCGACTGGAGTGATGTCGTACAGCGGTGGAATAGACCACGGAGTGGCTGACAAGGCTCGTCGGCGTCAGAGAGCAGTCGGCAAGGGTACGGCGACTGGGTTCATCGACTGGGTCCGAAAAATACAACGACGGTGGACTGAAGTTGCTGGGTCTCGATTGATCGAAAGGGAAAAATGATAGGTAGGTCTCAGTTCTACCGCTCTGATACCATGTTAAATTAAGAGACGTAGAAATTTAGGGTTATTCTCCTCATTCATAATATTGAATACAACCTAAGTATTTATACAACACAAGACTAATTATACTATGGTCCTAGGGAATGAACTAGTTACATAATAGAACGACGAATAAGCTAATTACAAATAAACCCATAATAATCTAACAATTAACAAAGCCAACTTTTTCCATATTGCCTACAAGCGATGCACTTGAATTTACACGATTCATTTTAAAAATTACACCAGAGTTGAAAAAATAAAAAATAAACATACAAAATGGAAGTAAATTTTTATGAGAGTCGAATGTAACATGTTTAGTTTAGGCATCTGGTATAGACTATATTGTTTTTGCTTCTTATATATTTTCGATTTTCTGTTGCTACGAAACATTTTGATTTCCTTTTTCTTTTTCCTAGGTTGCAAAGATAACAGTTTGGGCCATAAATCATGTCTTTTTCTTTAGCTATTGACTTTTGCATGTTTTTCTCCTCCTTTGCTTTATGCATTTGGAATTCTTTTCGTTCCTATTTCAGATTTGATAAAGGGAGGAAAGTGCCTGTAGATCCTTAAGGGCTTGTTCGGTTTGTGTTTTGAGTGGGGAGAGATAGATAGAGAAAATTTATTGGGAACCATGAAAAGGAGTTTTGAGTACTCGAAACGAACAAGCCCTAAGCAGTTCATCCTCAAGGGCTTGTTCATGCTATTTGTTAAGAGATACAGAAATCTCTTATACATTCAACCCCCGGCACGCCCCCCACTTGCGGAACTCGATCTTCTAACATGGAAAAGAGACATATTAACTATGTAGACAATGACTTTTTTCATCATTTGACAGCACCATCAGGAGGGCCATTCTCTTCTCAATCTCCCATTTCAGCTGTTCAAAATCACATAAACAATGTTGTCCATCTGAATTTTTGAATACTCCAAATAATATCCTCTTAGTTCAAGAATTAAGCCTTTACATGGTACTAGTATTTTTGGTACACCTGTTGAGCTATGTTTAACACATTATCAAGCACAATATAGACCAGCATCAGTAGCGGCATTTTGATTTCGAGCATCCTCGTCTATTACGTACACATCATCACGAGAACAGTAAAACTACTTGCAATTGTCCAGTGGTGACAAGGTTGAAGGGGAAAAGGGACTGTTTAATATAAGAAATAATCAGCTTCACATTCAAATGCCGCGGTTCATGGGAAGCAGTATATCGAAGATACCATGCTCATTGCGGGAGCTGATTGGACTGGATTCTCTCTTGCTTAGGGGCAAGTGGAGGTCGATGGTGCGAAGGAGCCATGGGTTTTTCATTGCTTGCATCTATACGTTCCAGCGTCTCCACAACTTCTTTCATTGATGGCCTGGTTTTTGGGTCAGGTTCAAGACATTTTAGAGCAACCTGAGCCATTTGGAAAGCAGATTCTGCAGGATATTTCCCTTCCAACCGAGAGTCCAGTATCTTTATCAACTTTCTCCTTTGAGATAAATATGGTTTGACCCAGTCAACCAGATTTTTTCCCCCAATTGAACGGTTTGCATGTAAGCTTGTAAGCATCTCAACTAGTACAACACCAAAACCGTACACTTGGCTCTTCACATACAAATGTCCTGTTTAACAATACTAATATTAATATGGCAACACCCCGGTTTGGTGGTTTAGTTCAAGTGGCTTTGAAGTGTGAAAATTTTGAAAGTTTGATTTTGGTAATTATTCAGCCTTAAAGTTCGAACAGTTTCAGGGATTACCTGTGGCGATAAACTCGGGAGCAGCGTAGCCATGTGAGGGACCCATTTTTGCCGAAACGAAGTCCGACAACTTGGGATTGTAGGACTGCGAAAAATAAATATGCATGTCAGACCAAGTTTAAGTCATCGACATGCCTTGCCTTACATGAACTTAATGTGCTGGAAAATTTTGTTCCAAGCAAGAGCATGGTGAGAATAGGTAAATGGCTGAATGAGTGAAATTCAAAAGTTGCATCTAAGAGAATGAAGAAGAAAAATATGAATTTCTACCCCAAAACAGATTTGCATGTCTTTTGTTGTCACCGCATCTATTTCATTGATTGCAAGAAACTAACCTCATCTAGCAATATACTTGAGGTCTTGAAATCTCTGAAGATCACATGTTTTTTTGATGTGTGCAGAAAAAACAGCCCTCGAGCTGCTCCGATTAGTATATTAACTTTTCACCCAATGCACAAGAAATCTTGAATATACTCTCAACATTACCACAGTGTAAGCTCAGTTAATCCAGGACAGCACTGGGCATCCTGAAAATTGCAACATTATACTCATTTTGCTTAAATGTTCATGATACATACTTGTTTCTTTTCTTTTCTTTTCTTCTTGGTTCGTATTCTAAATGTAACGGAAGGCAATGCATTGGGAAAACCAGTGTCTTTATCATTGAAATCAAAGAAGCAGTTGGTGCCTGATGTTATATGAAAGTCAAGTTCTACTTGCCAATAACTTCTTTTGCTATCTCACTTCCAAGAATGAACAAGTCCTTCTCAATATGCTCTCTGGGTCTATTGCAAACAAGAGAAAATTCAACTCTAACACTCATTGCCACTGTTGAACACTCCCACTGACTTTCGAACATTTAGAAACATTCCAGAATAAGCTACATATTGTTGCTATACAAACATAGAAAACTAACTAGTAACAAGTGACAATGGAATCAAATAACCTGAAAGCACTTATTTTTGTCAACTAGAAAGATCAACGCAACAACACCATTCCGTAATTGGACATCTAGACAATACTTTGTACAGCGATTGGGCAAGGCAGAGAAAATCTATGAAAGAGAAATAAACAAGCAAGAAAGAAGATTGAGGACAAAAATACAATATCTTAGTTAACATAAAACAGCACATTAAAGTTTATGAACTAATAGATCCCTCCTGAACAATACCCTCAGACTGGTATAGAGTTTCTCTTTTTCTCCCAATGGCTACAGTAGAGATCAATTGAAGTCTTCTAGAAACTAGTTCCCATCCCTTCCAAGGGAAGTCATATTCGTAACCTGATAAAAAAAGTTATAGGCACCACGAGCCCTAACCTCAACACAATCCCACAAAATCATATCTAATTAAAAATCTAATTGCATCCTTTGTTACTTCAGGCACCACTTGCAGACTCGCAGTTTGATGGGCAAAAAAGATGTATAACGGTAATACTTGCACTTGAAGACCATTTATCGAGCGAAGAGTACTCTTTACTTGAACCGATATTAAAAATATAGAATTTGGGAATAAAAGAGAAGAAGGAATAATAAATGCTAGGATTAGACGTGATTGAGTACGTTTAAATGTCAAGCTCTAACAGGTGAAAAAATATATGAGATTATGGTTCAAGACTTTTACAATATTATCAGCTACTAGTTTGTATCGGTGTAATTACCTGCCATTCCTGAAATCCTTGAAAGCTCTTTGGTTAAACTTCTGGACAGCAAAGACCGATCCACTACCATTCTCTTCATCAAGCCAACCCTTGTAAACTTCCCCGACGTCTCCTACTCCCAACAGTCTAACCGAACTGAAATTTTGAGTAGCAGTCTTCAATTCTAAAAAGCTGAAGGTCCTTATATCGGGGGTGGTTAAGATCTTCCCTTTCAAATATGTCTCATTGCTGCCACTTGCAGCTGACGACGAGAAGTTCCACTGCAATCTTGAACGGGTGGAACTAACCACCGAAAGTGATTGTTTACCATTGGAATCATGTACCTTTCTTTTTTTCAACTTGATATCGGCACCTTTAGCTAGAAATTTAATAGTCCTCTGAAACACCTTGCTAACGTTTCCCTTTGACCTATTTTGGCCTTGGGTGTTCTCACGATACAACGCCGAAGTGGAGGAGGAAGGAGCATCGCCTCGTGGAAGAGAGTCATCCCTTTCCGCGTTCTCACCAAACTGCCCGTCCACAGCCATCTTTGAAGCCAATGCGTACTCAAGTCTCGCCACCACATCAGCCATTGTAGGCCGTCCCTTTGGAAGACTATCTAAGCATTTATTAGCAACTTCCGCAAACACTTTCAGACAATGTGCCGAGATTTGGTCCCTCAAACTGGGGTCAATAAGTTGATCAAGTTTGTCCTCTTTGATGCCCTGTTTAGCCCACAAGACCAGACTACGTTGCTCCTCGTCGACCTGCATGTCAACTGCTAGCCTCCCACAAAGCATTTCCAACATCACGACACCAAAGGCATACACATCTGACTTCTTAGTTAGCCTACGGGTCAAGAAATACTCGGGATCGAAATACCCAAATGAGCCTTTAACATCTGTGCTAACGTGCGTGTGAGAATTGCTTGTTGAGCCCAGTTTACATAACCCAAAATCTGAAATCTTAGCTATCCAATCCTTGTCCAGTAGGATGTTTGTGGTCTTCACATCTCGGTGTATTATACCGTGCCGAATACCTGTATGGAGGTAATCCAATCCACGAGCAGCACCTATACAAATGTGAAGCCTTTGCTCCCATGACAAATGGCCAACGATTCCATTACCGCTGGTTTTTGTTTTGTGGAGATGATCGGCAAGTGTACCATGCTCCATAAACTCATAAACAAGGATCATCTCATTGCTTTCATCGCAATAGCCTAAAAGACTTATGAGATGCGTATGTTGAAGTTTCGATAGCATCTCGATTTCTGTCCAAAACTCTTTTGCCCCTTGAGACTTCAATTTACACTTCTTTAAGGCAACCATTGTTGCGCCATCATCAATAAGCGCTTTGTAGACCTTACCAAATCCACCACTTCCAATGACCAATTCATCATCGAAGTTATTGGTCGCTAACATGAGCTCAGTAAGTGAGAAACGACGACACAACCCCTCCGATGTTGACGAAGAGAGATTTCCTACACTCTTTTCACCTAAACTACGCAATTGGTAAACAATGATATTCAACACGGTGAGTAAAATTACTACACCTGTTGCAATGGCATTTCCTCCAGAAGCAAACACCAACTTCTTAGGCTTTGGAGACATCGAAGCACGTGCTAGCAGCACTGGGTTCACCCCAGCAAGATTTTTGTCGGGATTGCTCAACTTGAATACCTCTACCCCCTTTATAGTTGCATCAATTGGTTCCGTCCATCCATGGTTGTGAGGGCGCAGCACTATGAGCAAATCTCGCTTGCCCTCCATCCTATCTCCTTCCATCATCACCACATAGTCTTTATACGCCGCTACCCCATTTCCGCCACTCCATTTGATAAGGTCACCTTTAGCCTCAGCAACCTGTTCATTAACAAAGATACTAAACTCCATCCTGCCACTCTCTTTTATCTCATATTCAAGCTCACAGAAATGCAACCTAAGCAGGTACCTAAATCCCAAATCCACAGGTAATCTCCATGTAAAATTTGATTCAGTCTTGTTCGCTTGCTTATCTGGAACCAGCGACCAAGATGTTTGATACACTTTCTGAGGAGCAGTGTATGGTGGTATGCTCGTGTATTTGATCTGAATTGTGGTAGTAACTGGCTTGACACTTGACTTTTCTAATAGATAATTTGTGTCCTCATACCAATCCCTAAACATACCCGTATCTTCTATGGATGAAATGGAGCTTCCACCGACGTTTAACCGGTGTACCGTCTCCAGAGCAATGCTCTTATCTATGGTAAACTGGTCGCTCTTCCCAATCATCTGTGCCGCTGGACTACCCTCACGAGTATGATAAAGTGCAGCTGGCATTGAGATGATTTCAATCCCATTGACAAACGCATATACCTCATAAGAATTACCAATTCGTGAAGGTGAGAATGTTATGATTAACGGTTGATCTTCGTCGACGTCCACACAATACTCTTTAACAAGAGAGTGTAAGCCCAAAGCATCAATAGTAAGGGAAGCACTAAAGTTGCTAAGAAGGGTATAAGGACCAGCTTTCACAGTAAAAAAGGCTTCAGATCGTTTGAAACCACCCCGGTACGAAGCTGGATAGAAATGGAGACGAATAAGTTTCTGACCTGGATTGACTCGGAATGTATAGGTGAATGGCCAATGGGAGAGCCGGGCTGTTGCGTAAGGGATTGGATCATAGGGAAGGGGCTGGTCAGTGGCTTTTGATTTGCTCTTTGAACCATGCAATGAAGTGATGTAGTTGGATCTGGCATCTCCGGTCCATTGCCGACTATCTTCTGCAGTTGAGTTGCCGGAGGAGCCGCAGTTAACGGCAACATGATCAAGCTGTTGGGAATAAAGACCAGGGGAGTTGATGGCTGGTGTTAAAGTACTTTGATGGAGGAGGAGGAAGAAGTAGAGAGGGACTGCAATTGAGAGTAGATGAGGAAACATTAATTTTTGTGCGTGTGTTTGTGTGTGTGATGTGAATTGGAACTGTTGAGAGAGTTTGAGAATGATGATTAGTGAAGGAGACAGGAGGAGATTGCTGATGAAAAAAGTTGAACTATTTCGAGGGTGGGTAAGGAGAGAGGAGGAGAGTTCTGCTCCAGACATGATTAATTTAAGAGGCACCCAACTCGGATCTCTGGTTGTTCTACAGCTTCTTTTTTTGACTTAAAAGAGAACGCGTTTTAAGTTAAGCAAAATACAAAGGACCACATTATACCCCCATCTAGAACAAATAAATCAGAGAATACAGAACTACAGTGATAGAAGTACATGTTGAAGCCAAACAACCAAACATGGAACCAAGCATAATGTAAAGCCAATTTGCTAGGTAACAGGAAACCAAATGCCCTTAAGAATTGTGAAGAGAAAAATAAATAAAAAATGATCTCGAGATCCTTACCTCCATGTTGCTAAATTCGCTCACATGCTTTGCCACTGGTACTGCCCAAATTCATGCTCATTGCTCGGTTCAGCGGCTGAACACAAAATAACATCATATTCACCAGTCAATGCTTAATCTGATACCACTCTACACTGAGGAAAGCAAAGAGACGAGGGACGGAGGTAACCATACAGCTCACTTTGATTCATCCGATCCATCTTAAAATCAATTAACTTTGTCGCGATTGCCTTAACTACCCGTGTTTCCAACTTCAGGACCGTTGATCTGCAAAAGAACCTTTCATCAATGTATCAAGACCAAAGTGAAGAAGGCAACATCTACAAATGCAGGAATGGCAAAGAATTTTAACCCGGAGAGTGTCCTTGATAAGAGCATAAGAAATTTGTAGGTAAATCTGTTAAAAATATAGTATTTATAAGTTTGGTTTACAGTGAAAGTCGCAAGAAAATACATGTAGTTGAATAAATTAGCTTTATATACTTGAAATATAACAACTTTATTAGGAATTTTAAGTAAATGAAAATGAAGGATAAGTCTGAAATTCTGCTTTTAGATAATCAGTTAAGTGAGGAAGTTTAAACTTCGTTGTGTTCAAGAAAAAGAAGAGACAAAATTTATACTGTAATGAGTTGTACATTATTTTCTAATTTCTTGCGCTTTATGTTTCCAATCAACCACACTACCAGTAAACAATTTTCTCTTTATTTACCGGAGGAAAAAAAACATTTTTCTCTTTTCACCAGTTTATATAACTTATCTCCCTGAAAATTTGTGTCGTTGGTTATCTTTCAACTGAACTAAACCTTTTAACTCAGAAGAAATTTAAAAAAAAAAATAGTATGGGTAAGTTGGCAAATATCTTTTACATATAATCCAACAACTGTCTTTTAGTATTTTTGGTGTCGTCTTATCTAAACTTTTTTCAACTTGGGTCATAAGGAAGGGGTTGGCAAATGGCCAACGGGAAAGCTGGGTGGTCGCATAAAGGATCGTAGGGAAGGGGTTGTTCAGTTGCTTTTGAGCTGATCACTTCGCTCTTTGAACCTTGTAAAGAAGTTTATGTAATTGGAACCGGTATCTCTGGTCCATTGCCGGGTGTCTTCTGCAGTTGATCAGTTGCCGGAGGAGCCCTAGTGAACGGCAATGTGATAAAGCTGTTGGGAATAAAGACCAGGGGAGTTGATGGCTAGTGTTAAAAGTACTTTTGATGGAGGAAGAAGTAGAGAGGGACTGCCATTGAGAGTAGATAAGGTAAGACGACCAGGGGACCTATAGTGCGGATCTAAACCGTCCGTTTCTATAATTAATGGTTCAGATTTACTGAAGCACTCTTGCCGGTCAAAGTTAACTCTTATCGATAAAAATTAACAAATACATGTTTGAATCATTGATTGCGAAAACGGACGGTCCAGATGCGCACTATAGGACCCCCCTTCCGAAGGTAACATTTGTTAGTGTGATGTGAATTGGAACTATTCAGAAAGTTTGGGAATATAATGGTGAAGGAGAGAGGAGATTGCTGATGAAAAAAGTTGAAACATTTTTGAGGGTGGGAAAGGAAAACAAAGACTTGGTTAGTCAACGACCAAAAGTCAACGGGAACAACTCTACCCCCGACATTTAGTGGAACATGACTTAAAAATGCTGTTACGTTGTTTTAGTCAATAAAGTCTGCTTTTAATTAGGCAAACCAAGATAAAGGAGTAAAAGGGAAGTTGAAACTTCAAAAGGCGCTGAATTAAAAACGCCACACACTCTGTGTTGGAATCTACACTACTGCGAGGTGGTGATGGGCCTTGAAACACCACGTGTCGGTGTTCGGTGTTTCAGGAAATCTTAGTAATTTTTTCGTTGAGAAGGATAAAGAAGTGCTTGTTCTTTTTCGATGGAATGGGATTCTCGGTTAGTTATGTTCCTACAATCGGAACCGTCCGCTTTCTAAAACTCGTTAAGAGCATTAATCACATAAATAATTGTACTCTCATTCAACAATTAGGATTGCCTCCGAGAGTAGTTGCCTAGTTGGATATGCATTGATATGCTTTCATGGCTCACTGACGTTGAGATAATTCCATTTTGAAGGCTGGATGTTTTAATGTTTCGAATAACAGTTCTGCTCCCAAAAGCTCAGTAATGTTCTGTTTGTTTTGATTTCGAGCCGAAAATCGAATCATTTCCTGATAGAAAACAGAGTTTTCTTTAATATTTCGGCCCCATCCGTCCTTGATTCCTAGCTCCACCACTGGGAAAAGGAGACAACTAACTACACTAGCAGAGGTTTCTCAGAGACCGTTACTTGGAGATGTATTTTTTTAGTTGAATCGGTACGAACCAACCTGAGTTGCATATATAAGGCGGGATGTGCCAATTGTGAAACTGGGAAAATGGGGAAAGGTTTTGAGTCCAGCCGGTACTGAAAAATGCCGTACGACGAGTACCGGGTGAGTAAGGGACTGTACCAGTCATACAATTTTCTTTTTTTTTACTTTTTTTAGGAGGTAATTCCATTATTAAAACTTTTTCTTTATTTTTCAATGCGATGAGCTTCATAATCATGACTAATGTAGTAATTGTTTTGGTTGGTTGATTTTTTGAGCATCCGAAACCGTACCCTTTTGGACAACCCAAAATCAGGAATCTTAGCTTCCCATAATTCGCTATCTTTGAAGTCTTGACGTCCCTGTGTATAATACCCTGCTCAGCGTTACGAAGGTAGTTCAGTCCGCAAGCAGCATTGATGCAAATATGAAGCCTTTGCTTCCAAGTGAGACGATGAGTATTAGTGATGATCCGCGAGCTATGTTTACACATGTGGAGCTATGTTTCATATTATCAAGCATAAGTCAATAGACTAGCATCAACAGTTGCAGTTTGATTACGAACATCCTCATCTATTACATACAAATTACCCCTACAACAACAAAACTGATAGTACAATTTTCAGGAGGTGACAGGTAGAAGAAACATAAAAGAAGGTTTAATATAATTACAAACAATCAGCTTTATATGGAAAAGCCGCTCTTCATGGGAAGCAGTATATCAAAGTTTCCGTGCTCATTGGAGGAGTTGACAGGACTGAATTGTGTCTTGCCTAGGGGGAAGTGGAGGTCAATGTCGCACAGGCTCCATGGGTTTTTCGTTGCTTGCGCCTATACGTTCCAGTGTCTCCACAATTGCTGTCATTGATGGCCTAGTTTCTGGTTCAAATCCAAGACATTTTAGAGCAACCTGTGCTATTTGGAAAGCAGCTTTTGAAGGATATTTCCCTTCCAATCGAGAGTCCAATATTTTTTTCAACTTTCTTTTGTGCGGCAAATATGGTTTGACCCATTCAACCAGATTTTGTTTTCCAGTCGGGCGACTTTTATCAAATACAGCTAAGCCTGTAAGAATCTCAACCAATACAACACCAAAACCATACACATCGGTCTTCGTGGTCAAGTGCCCTGTTAATAATCATGAAGTTAAATATGTAACACATAGATATGTTGGGTTTAGTTCAAGTGACTTTGAAGCGTGCAAAGTCTGAAATCTTGATTTTGATAATTGTTCAGCCATCAGGGATTACCTGTGGAAATATACTCTGGAGCAGCATAGCCATATGTTCCCACAACCCGTGTTGACACATGCGTTTCAATACCTGAGGGACCAAACCTGGCCAAACCGAAGTCTGATATCCTGGCATTGTAGGACTGTCGAGAAGAAACATGCATGTCAAACTGAGTTTATGTTCTCATGTCTTGCCTTCCTAAAGTCATTGATGTAATGAAAATGAAGAGGAAAGAAAGTGTTCCAACCAAGAGAGTGTTAGAGAGACAGTGAACAACCAAACGAATGGAATTCAAAAGTTACTGACATCTATAACACTGGACAAGAGAAGTATGATTTTTTCTCCCTAATGATTTGAATTTCTTTCATTCTCACCCAGCTCTAATAGATTGATTGCAGGAAACTTACCTCATCTAGCAATATATTTGAGGTCTTGAAATCTCTGTGAATCACTGCAACTTCTGATGTGTGCAAAAATTGCAGTCCTCGAGCTGCTCCTATTAGTATACTTAGCCGAATGTCCCATGGAAGTGGCTGAACAGCAGATGCCCCTGCAAGAGCCAACCCATGAGCAGTCTAGCAAGCCAAAAATGACAAATGAACCAATTTGCATAAGGCGAATTCAGTTTGATCTGTTAACTCTTACGTCCAGAAAGGTGGTTCTCCAAGGTGCCCTTTTGCATGAATTCATAGACAAGGAGTAGCTCTTTCTCTTCCGAACAGTATCCTAATAGCTTAACAAGGTTAGGATGAGAAACCCTTCCTAAGAAGTTAACCTCAGACTGCACAAATATTGAAAAAACAGACAGCATTCAGAAGAATTTTAAATATGAAAAATTCATCCATGAAACAACTCATGATCCGAACCATGAGAGTGAAATAGAGTCATATCAGAACTTCATGATGAACATGGAACAAAATAAATATAACACAACTTCCAGTAAAATTTTCCGTGATGACAAGAAATGTTGAATATACCCATGTAACATGCATAACCACAATGTAAGTCAGTTAATCCAGAACATTAGTGCGCATCCTGAAAACCGCAAGTATAGCTTTCAGTTATTTACCTATTCATTCATTTGGACTACGTGTTTACACTTTGTTTTTTTTTTTTGGTGCAATGGAATAGATGTGTTTACATTTCGTACTTGCTGGTTTGTTTCTCAGTTCCCAGGACTGAACAAGTCTTTTCCGTTATGCTCCTGCCCACCTCTATCACAAACAAGAGAAAATACAATTCGTTGCCCCTGTTAAAACCTCCCCGCTGCAGTTTTGTGCATTTAGAAACACTCCCGAATAAGCTACATATTATTGCTGTACAAACATACAATAGTAGCAAGTGACAATGGAATCAAATAGTCTGAACGCACTTATTTTTTCATCTATAAAGGTTTCCCAAGAATACGTGTACACGAAACACACAAAGTAGAGTGTGTACCACGGAGAACATCTGTGCAAGAGAAATATTAGAGCAAGAAAGACTCTAGAATACAGCACCTTAACTACTATAGTCATGATTGTTTGTTGCAATGACTGAGGCACATAAACAGCACATCAAAGATTCAAAATTTCAGAACAAAGAAATCCCTCCGACACTATATGGAGTTTCTCTTTTAACTCCATATGGTTATGTAGGGATCATTTAAACGGCCACTGAAGTCTTCTCCATGGTTGCAAAACCAAACTAGCCCTCACCACAGCAACTCATTTGGTAATTCTTTCAATCCCCTTTCCACGCAAAGTCAAATTCATAACCCAATAGAAAAAAGTTATAGGCACCATGAGCCCTAAGCCTCAACACAATCCAACAAAATCATAACTAACAAAAAATCTAATTGCATCTTATGTTACTTCAGGCACCACATGCAGACTTGCAGTTTGATGGGGAAAAAAAGAAGATGCAAAACAGTAATACTTGTACTTGAAGACCAATTATTTAGCAAAGAGTACTCTTACTGGGACTGATAAAAAAAAAAAAAAACGATTTGGGCATAAAAGAGAAGAAGGAATAGTAAATGCTAGGATAAGAAGCGATTGGGTACGTTTAAATATCAATCTCTAACAGGTGAAATTTCTTATGAAACTATGGTGTAGAGACATTCACAAAATTTTCAGCTACTAGTTTGTATCAGTGTAATTACCTGCCATTCCTGAAATCCTTGAAAGCCCTCTGGGCTCAATTTCTTGACGGCCAAGGCCAATCCACTACCATTCTCTTCATCAAGCCGACCCTTGTAAACTTTCCCAAAGGCTCCTTCTCCCAACAGTCTATCCTTACTGAAACTTTTAGTAGCAATCTTCAATTCTGAAAAGCTGAAGATCCTTAAATCGGGGGTGGTTAAGATCTTCCCTTTCAGATATGCCTCCTTGCCGCCACTTGCAACCAAGGACGAGAAGTTCCTAGGGACGTTGCTTTCAACTGATGAACGACGGAATTGACGAGTGACGTTTTTCCACTGCAATATTGAACGGGGGGAACTAACGGCCGAAAGTGCTTGCTCACTATTGGAATCATGTACCTTTCTTTTTTTCCACTTGATATCAGCACCTTTAGCTAGAAATTCAATAGTCCTCTGGAACACCTTACTAACGTTTCCCTTTGACCTATTCTGGCCTTGGCTGTTCTCACTGTACATCGCCGAAGTGGAGGAGGAGGGAGTATCACCTCGTGAAAGAGAGTCATCCGTTTGCGCGTTCTCACCAAACTGCTCGTTCACAGCCCTCTCTGAAGCCAATGCGTTCTTGAGTCTCACCACCACATCAGCCATTGTAGGGCGTCCCTTTGGAAGACTATCTAAGCAATTATTAGCAACTTCCGCAAACACTTTCAAATGATGCGCCGAGATTTGGTCCCTCAAACTGGGGTCAATAAGTTGATCAAGTTTGTCCTCTTTGATGCCCTGTTTAGCCCATAGGACCAGACTATGTTGCTCCTCATCAACCCGCATATCAACTGCGGGCCTCCCACAAAGCATTTCCAACATCACGACACCAAAGGCATACACATCTGACTTCTTAGTTAGCCTACGGGTCAAGAAATACTGGGGATCGAAATATCCAAATGAGCCTTTAACATCTGTGCTTACGTGCTCCTGAGAATGGATTGTTGAGCCCGGTTTACACAACCCAAAATCCGAAATCTTAGCTATCCAATCCTTATCCAATAGAATGTTTGTACTTTTCACATCTCGGTGTATTATACCATGCCGAATACCTGTATGGAGGTAATCCAATCCACGAGCAGCTCCTATACAAATGTTGAGCCTTTGCTCCCATGACAAATGGCCAACAGTACCATTACCCTTGGTTTTTGTTTTGTAGAGATGATCGGCAAGTGAACCATGCTCCATAAACTCATAGACAAGGATCATCTCATTGCGTTCATCACAATAGCCTAAAAGACTAACAAGATGCGTATGTCGAAGCTTGGAAAGCATCTCAATTTCTGTCCAAAACTCTTTTTCCCCTTGCTTAGACTTCAATTTCAACCGCTTTAAGGCAACTGCCGTTGCGCCATCATCAATAAGCGCTTTGTAGACCTTACCAAATCCCCCACTTCCAATGACCAATTCATCATTGAAGTTATTGGTCGCTGATAAGAGCTCAGCAAATGAGAAACGACGACACAACCCCTCTGATGTTGACGAAGAGAGAGTTCTCCCCACACTATTTTCACCTAAACTGCGCAATTGGTAAAAAATGATATTCAACACAGTGAGTAAAATTACTATGCCTGTTGCAATGGTATTTCCTCCAGAACCAAACACCAACTTCTTGGGCTTTGGAGATGTCGAAGCACGTGTTAGCAGCACTGGGTTCACCCCAGCAAGATTTTTGTCGTGGTTGCTCAACTTGAATACCTCTACCCCCTTTATAGTTGCATCAATTGGTTCTGTCCATCCATGGTTGTGAGGGCGCAGCACTATGAGCAAATTGTTGGAGATTTTCAAAATAAAATTGAATTTTAGTTTGGAATTTTCGGAAAGATATTAAGTGAGAATTTTGTGAAAGGTTGCTACACTTTTCCACATGAGTTGTGACTTTATGTAAATGGTTGTAACATCCATTAAATTAGGGTGTGTTCGTTTGGGAAAGGATGTGAAACATGGGGGTGCCTCCAAGAGGCATGATTGTTTAAAGGGTGCCTACTAATAGGCATGTTTCTTTCTACTAATTGTCTTGGAAAGACATGATCCTTCCTAACTGGTGTCTTCAAAGGACATGACCATTCCTTATGGTTGTTTACTAGAGACACAACCTTTCTTACAAGGGTGCTTGTAAGTCTATAAATAGGCCATTTGTAAAGTCATTCAAGGACCAGAAAATTCCATACTGAATTAATCTCTTTCTCTCTACATATTCTCCACCTAGAAATGGAAATAGAATATCAGTTCTTGGTTTTACATTTGCTTAGCGGATATTCTGTCTGTCTTCGTTTGTGCAAACGCAAACAGAAAGAACCTAGAGTTCGGATTCGATTTATCTTGAAGGCGGATTTGCTGTAACCCGGTGCACACCTTCTGGTGGGGGCAAATACTGTCTTTAGGAAAGCGTTATCCAACGCGACTCGAATGCTTCTACCGTTCCAAGTTTAAAGAGACCACGCCATCACTTTCATCATTTCGACGACCGGATTTCCAACAATCTAAAGACAGTATTTTGCAAAGATGAAAGTGAATTGATAATGGTATGGGGTCGGTGATTTTCTTAAGATGATGACAGATAGATGTGATTGGAGACTTCAAAAGGAAATGATGATCTAACCAAGTTATTATGGCGCTTTGGTTTTCTGTAAGTTGCCTTTCGTCGTATACTTAATTCAAGGTGAAAGGTACGCCTTTCAATCTTTTATCTCATGGCTACAGAATATAGTTTTAAATGCAAACTCGTATTTACACATTTATGTGGGCATGTTTTGAAACAAGGCAATTAGACTTTGTGGTTTTGGCTCATCCAATAACCTGGAGACTTGGTAGTGACGTGTCACTAAGATGGACGTCGCGGGGCGTATGTGTGACGGGTAAGTCACACAGGTTCTTTTTGATGCTCTCAATATGTTGCGCCGGTTAGAATGATCCAATTGCTGCTATCGATTGTGGTCGGACAATCCACGATGGTGCTGGTCTATGTACCCGTTCGGGTGAAACGGATGGGTGTGGGCACTGGATTGAATTTGCTTAATGCAATATACAAAATCTAGTGCTTAAGTTATAACATATTCGAGTTTGTGTTTCGGAAATGGCTTTAAATCATTTAGACCCAAGTCTATGGGGTAGTACTGGACAAGTTCTCTATTTGTTTAATATACGTTGGCTGCAGTACACATTGATGCATGTGTGTCAAGAGGATAAAGTGTGGTGACTTTAAATTTTGAGTATATTTTTGAGTTTGAATATTTGCCCACTTATGAACTCAGTACGTCTATATAATTTGTGGCTATCTATATGTCGTTGCTATTATTCTTTGGAATGCTTAATTAGTACATGATTAACCGTTTCATGTGAAACGGTGGCCAAGGTTTATGTGATCTGTTGTATGTGATACCTGACATGGTAATTATGTCATGATGGTGTTTTGGTAACACGGAAATGTGTTATGTGGCTCTCAATGAGTAATGTTTGACGGCCTTGATCAAAACCATATAATCGTGTTGGGAAAGTACAAGGTTACAGTACTGGTAAACACGTGGTCGGTGATTAACCGAATTGATGGCTATTTAAATTATCTCGAATGTTTTGCTTTATGCAAATGGTAGATATGTAGTTTTCATATCTTTGATTTGGATGACATTTCCAAATTGAACATACCATCATAAGTTTGTAATATGCATGCTCTTTGCATAAAGTAAACAAAATGATGGATAAGGAAATTCTTTAAAAGAATGAGTTTGTTGTTATGTAAAATAAAAACGGACGGTGTGACTTTTCTATTGTCTTTACCAAAATACAGTTTGATATATACATATAAATATGTATATGTGGAGGTTAAAGATTTCACCAGGGGGTGTAACCCAAAATGTCTGGTTTTGGTTTTAAACTAAATGGTGTGACCATTGGAGGATAACCAAGGGATGTGGTGTTTGGATTAAAATGAAGAGTCATGATTATTCCAAGAAGTATGAAATGTGGTTTTCATTGGAGGGAATGTTGATAACGTGGCCTTCGGTCACATGTTCTCCTATGTATATTGGAGATTAAACAAAGATATAGAGTGGAATGACAAATTCCTATTATCTTGGTTGCATAGTTGTTTCAAACAATTATGACCCACAAGTTATTTAAATCCAAATTAGTTTATTTGGTGGAGTTGGTTTATATGCTTGTAATTGGTATTCGTCAGTTATGGTGGATACAAAGGCGCCTGATATAATTTAAGCATGAAAACCATGGATAAATAGCAAGTCTATTTTTGTGGGGGATTTCTCTCTTGAAATAAAGTGAGGATTTTACAATGAGATGGGGTGACATGGTATTGTGTCACGGATATATTTCCCAATAAATCACTAAAGAGAGAGTTGGTAATTATGACTGTGGTGGTAGTCCGGACAAGTGAATCACGTCATAAACTATGGTGATATAGCTATATATGGATAATATTGCTTTCACAGCAATTGTTTATTTATTCTTGCAAGAGATTTGGTGTGAAAGACATCGAAGGGGATGAGACTTTTGCCCACTTAGTTTGATCACTCTTGGTGGAAACTCAACTCAACCGATTGATACTCTCAATTTCTTGAGTTCAATGAGAAACTACACCATATGTCGTGATTGTAAGCACTCAATGTTATTTCATTCATCCCAAGGTAGAGTGCTTGGTACTTGTAATGTGTAAACAAAGGAGGATGAGCTACTTAGCTCTTAATAGATTTTAGGTGCTTCTGTTACAAGGGCACTGGTAAGAATCTACCTATGTGAGTGTGGAAGTGGTGCCGCTTTCTATAGGTCAAAGGGGCTAGACCTTAAAGCGCTCATGAAATCAAGATAAAGACCCAAGGCCAGTTCACGGGTCAACCGATTGGGATATCTGCATTATTTGGAGGATTGTGTGTGAGACATGTCCGGTTGGTCACTGAAGGACAACTAGTTCAAAGATACGTCTACTATGCTGCCCTGACTAGCTTTGACATAGTTCACTAAGTGGATGGTTGAAGTCGTGAGACACTATTCATGTATGCATAAACCTTCTGTGAGAACCAAGAACTCTTATTCTTTATTTCGAAAATGGTGGGGGATTGTTGGAGATTTTCAAAATAAAATTGAATTTTAGTTTGGAATTTTCGGAAAGATATTAAGTGAGAATTTTGTGAAAGGTTGCTACACTTTTCCACATGAGTTGTGACTTTATGTAAATGGTTGTAACATCCATTAAATTAGGGTGTGTTCGTTTGGGAAAGGATGTGAAACATGGGGGTGCCTCCAAGAGGCATGATTGTTTAAAGGGTGCCTACTAATAGGCATGTTTCTTTCTACTAATTGTCTTGGAAAGACATGATCCTTCCTAACTGGTGTCTTCAAAGGACATGACCATTCCTTATGGTTGTTTACTAGAGACACAACCTTTCTTACAAGGGTGCTTGTAAGTCTATAAATAGGCCATTTGTAAAGTCATTCAAGGACCAGAAAATTCCATACTGAATTAATCTCTTTCTCTCTACATATTCTCCACCTAGAAATGGAAATAGAATATCAGTTCTTGGTTTTACATTTGCTTAGCGGATATTCTGTCTGTCTTCGTTTGTGCAAACGCAAACAGAAAGAACCTAGAGTTCGGATTCGATTTATCTTGAAGGCGGATTTGCTGTAACCCGGTGCACACCTTCTGGTGGGGGCAAATACTGTCTTTAGGAAAGCGTTATCCAACGCGACTCGAATGCTTCTACCGTTCCAAGTTTAAAGAGACCACGCCATCACTTTCATCATTTCGACGACCGGATTTCCAACACAAATCTCGCTTGCCCTCCATCCTATCTCCTTCCATCATCACCACATAGTCTTTATACGCCGCTACCCCATTTCCGCCACTCCATTTGATAAGGTCACCTTTAGCCTCAGCAACCTGTTCATTAACAAAGATACTAAACTCCATCCTGCCACTCTCTTTTATCTCATATTCAAGCTCACAGAAATGCAACCTAAGCAGGTACCTAAATCCCAAATCCACAGGTAATCTCCATGTAAAATTGAATCCGGTCTTGTTCACTTGCTTTTCCTGAACCATTGACCAAGATGTTTGGTAAACTTTTTGAGGAGCAGTGTATGATGGTATACTAGTGTATTTGATTCGAATTGTGGTAGTTATTGGCTTGACACTTGATTTTTCTAACAGATAATTCGAGTCCTCATACCAATCCCTATACATAGGCGTATCTTCTATGGATGAAATGGAGCTTCCACCAACGTTTAACCGGTGCACCTTCTCCAGAGCGAAGCTCTTATCTACTGTAAACCGATCACTCTTCCCAACAATCTGTGCAGCTGATGTACCCTCACAAGTACTATAAAGTGCAGCTGGTATTGAGATGATTTCAATACCATTGACAAAAGCATACATCTCATCAGCATTACCGTTTCGTGATGGGATGAACGTTATGATTAATGGTTGATCTTCTTCCACGTCTACATAATACTCTTTAACAAGACTTTGTAGGCTTAAAGCATCAGACGTAAGGGAAGCACTGAAGTTGCTAAGAAGGGTATAAGGACCAGCTTTGACAGTAAAAAGGGCCTTGGATCTTTTGAAACCACCCCGGTACGAAGCTGGATAGAAATGGAGACGAATAATTTTCTGACCCGGGGTGACACGGAATGTGTAGGTGAAAGGCCAACGGGAGAGTCGGGCGGTCGTGTAAGGGATTGGATGGTAGGGGAGGGGTTGGTCAGTTGCTTTTGAGCTGATCAATTTGCTTTTTGAACCATGCAATGAAGTGATGTAGTTGGAACCGGCATCTCCGGTCCATTGCCGGGTATCTTCTGCAGTTGAGTTGCCGGAGGAGCCACAGTTAACGGCAACATGATCAACCTGCTGGGAATAAAGATCAGGGGAGTTGATGGCTAGTGTAAACGTACTTTGATGGAAGAAGAAGCAGAGAGGGAGCGCAAATGAGAGTAGATAAGGAAACATTTTTTCTTGTGGAAGTATTGAGAGAGTTTGGGAATGATGATTAGTGAAGGAGAGAGGCGGAGATTGCTGATGAAAAAAGTTGAACTATTTCGAGGGTGGGTAAAGGAAGACGAAGACTTGGGTCAGTCAACTCACTTTCGGCTCCAGACTTCTTGCGTGTGGAACATGATTCAAAGGCACCCAAGCCAGACCTCTGGTTTCTTTTGTTTTACTACCAGATTTTGGAGACAAAACACGGAAAGATAGCGAGGCAGTGAGTGAGTGAGTGCGTGATTTGTAATCATCCACCGATACAAATCTAATGCCCGCCTGTGGAGTCTCTCCGTTTTAACTTTTACTCCCTCCGTCCCTTATTTAAAGTCCACTATTCCATTTTGAGCTGTCTCTTGATAAGTGTTACTTTGTAAAATAAGTAGATAAAAGTTGGTGTATTGTCTATTTTGTCTCTAAAAGTAGATTCTATTTTGAAAAGTTAGTGAATAAAAGTATAATGATGATGGGTAAGTAGGAAAAGTGAAGGAAAAAGTTGATGTGAAAAGTATAATGATGATATCTTTTTAATAAGTTGGAGTTACGAAGTAATACATTTAAAAAGGGACGGAGGAAGTAGCACTTTTAATATTTTTTTGTTTTTATTAAAAAAATTCACATTTGTTAATTTTGCGTTAAATTTTTATAAATTATTAATTTGTCAAATTGAAAAAGTAAAAAATTTTCATTTTATCCAAATATTTTGAAAAATAACCATTTTTTAGCCAAAAAAAATTTAAAAAAAATTTAAAATTTTTTTTTTTTGGTTGAAAAGTGGTTATTTTCTAAAATATTTGGATAAAAGTAAAAAAAATTATTTTTCAGATTCATCTTGAAAGTGAGGCGCAAAACTAACAAATGCGAAAAAAATTTAAATAAAAACAAAACAAGAAAAAGTTCTAAAAGTCCTTGGTGGAACATCATCTTAGTCCAGAAAAACCGTGAATGGAGTAAATTCTTTTCGATGGAATGGGATCCTCAGTTGTCCATCCGTGGGCTCTTCCGGGTTCGTTGTAGTAACAGTTTAGATTTTAAAACTCGTTGAGAGCACTGACCTCATCAAAAGTCATGTTATTTGGTATCATTTACTAGAGTTCGGCTCCTCTCCAATCAATAAGGAATTGGAGGATCCTCAATTTTCAATTCAATGGAACAGAGCCAGCCCTTACCCTGACCCAGACATTTATTGGAGGCCGAAGACGAAAAATGATTGAACCCTTTCATGCATTTTGAGAGCAAAAATGGCCAAAAGATAAGTTTATGTAAAATAAATTAAAACTAGTACTTTTCTCTTTTATTGGCCAGACAAGATTATTACTATTATTCAAAAAGATAAAATTATAATTTTTGTTTTACAATTTTGGCACTTTCTTATAAGTTGATTGAATTTGTAGTGTTTATGCAGGTGCGCTTTCTTTTTAGCACATTTTGTAGTGATTATTCCTTGGTTTTGATCGGTGTGTTCTTAATTAATTAACCTTACCAAAATAAGTAAAAACAGAATATAAATTTTAAACTTATGCATGATTACAAAAGCACTTAAAAGTACCTAAGATCATAGTTGTGTATTGTGGTTAAGTTTGTTAAACCATTGTAATCTTTCTTTCATATATATAAATGATGTTCTTCTTTGATGTCAAAAAAAAAGTACCTAAGATCACTCATTTTTTAGCGCCAAAAGTACTAATTTAAAGTTTTGGTTTTGGTCGGTGTGTTCTTTGATTTGTTTTTTGTGTGTACTTATCGACTGCAATCCTATGGTGATCACAGGTAGAATGTGCTCCACTACATTACAAAATGGGGTACATTCTACCAATTCAATGGCGACACATCCCATAGTACCAAGAATGTGATATTCAGACATGGTCATTAGTGCGACATAGCGACCCACAACTATGACCAAATAAAATTGAATGTTAAATGTATACGTCCAGTCTCATCAATATATTTCCATCCCTCTCTGCTTGTTACTCAATGAAATTCTTTTTTTTTTGCCACCACCAAATCATCTGTTCGTTATCACCCAATTGACAACATCGCAGTAAACTGCGGCTTCTCCGGCAACTCTACTGCATTAGATGGCCAGCAATGGACCGGAGATATCCATTTGAATTACACCGGAGATATCCATTCGAATTACACACCTTTACATAGTAACAAAGGAAAATTGATTAGCTCAAAAGCCACTAACCCACCACTTTATCTTGATCCAGTGCCTTATATGTCGGCCTGGCTCCCCCGTTGGCCTTTCACATATGCATTCCGAATCTCTCTCGGCCAAAAGTTTATTCGGCTACATTTTTACCCAGCTTCGTACCGGGGGGGTTTTAAACGGTCTAAGGCCTTTTAACTGTAAAAGTTGGTCCATATACCCTTCTTAGCAACTTTAGTGCTTCCCTTACGGCTGATGCTTCAGGCTTGGACTCTCTTGTTAAAGAGTATTGCTTGAATGTGGAAGAAAATCGGCCACTGATCATAACGTTCTCTCCCTCATTAGGTGGTTCTTCTGATGAGCAAGGATGGAACCAGGAGGAGTCTAGTAGAGGCGGCTGCCACGTCAAGAATTTTAGAAAATGCAATCATTATATGTGACAATTTTTTTTATTCTCAACTTATATAATCTCGCCACTGCTAGGTTTTTTTCCTTATTTTTTATTATATTCTAGTCATAAATCTTCTATTTTTTTTTCAAGAAAGGAGACCCAAAAAAGTATTCCAAAACTAAATTCAATGGCCCAAAGTGAAATAATATAAATGATGATGTGTAATTAAGAAAAAAAATTCCACACTCTAACCCTAAAACAACTTAACCTAAAAAAATTAAGGGAATTTAATTATTATGCCATTATCGATGCCCAAAATTAAAATTAGTCCTTTTCCATACTCCATGTGTAAATGACAAACATCATTTAGTTTAGTTTTTATTATGTTATTTTAATTTTTTCTGGAGCGGATGACTATTAATATTGTAATGCATTTTTGTATTGAGGATCAGTCTTTACGAATTTTATCTCAACTTTAATTAAATCCTTGCTAATAAACGGTGGATGAGATCTATCTCCAAATTAGTCATTCTATTAGGTTGGATATCGAGTAATGCAGAAAGATACCCCATTGAGTCTTCAAGCCATCATAAGGAAATTAATGAGTACGAGGATATATATACACGAAGATTTTCCAATGCTTCGGGAACAGAACCACGTGGATATTCTTGTATTCTTAATTTATTTTACTTTTGCTTGAACCCAATCAAATCTACAACTATGACTATGCAACCAAAACTAATGAGCTAACCAAGATTAAGAGTGACCAATCTGATTCAAATATAGCCAGGTTCATTGGAAAATATTATTTGGAGACAGCTGCATTCCTTACTTTTTATAATCACGTATATCTCAGTATCTCGTGCCACTTTTAATTAATTAGTTGGAGATAGATTCCTTAAATTGTCTTTCGAGACCATTCTAACTATAACATTCACGAGATCGAGAATTAAGAACCAAATCAGAAGTTACTATGGGAGGATTTCTTGACCTGGGAATTATCCTGCTGACAAGTACGTATGTGTACTATTCAAATAGTCTTGGTCTCTCTTTTTGGTTTCATTTAATTGAGAATGATGGTTTGGTGTCTAATGAGAGAATATTATCAACTTATTGTTGAACGAGGGAATCAAAAGGACTGAATGAAATTCATTTCCCACTAAATTAATAGGTCCCCACTTTATCAGCTGGTGGCAAACAAGAACCTCATATGTTGTTATATATTGAAGCTGACTGTAGGAGTCTTCACTGAAAGTCTGCTAAAATAAACAAACGAAATGTCTCAATTGTACATTGAATGAGTTTATCCCCACACAAAGTCATTCTCATATTTGAGAAAGATTGTGTGTGGAATTATTTTGCTCAAATCCAATATTGGAAGAATCCGCACTTCATTAGTTGATAATGATGGTTTGGTGTCTAATGAGAGAATATTATCAACTTATTGTTGAACGAGGGAATCAAAAGGACTGAATGAAATTCATTTCCCACTGAATTAATAGGTCCCCACGTTATCAGCTGGTGGCAAACAAGGGCCTCATACGTTGTTATTGAAGCTCACTGTTGAAGTCTTCACTGAAAGTCTGCTAAAATAAACAAACGAAATGTCTCAATTGTACATTGAATGAGTTTATCCCCACACAAAGTCATTCTCATATTTGAGAAAGATTGTGTGTGGAATTTTTTTGCTCAAATCCAATATTGGAAGACTCCGCACTTCATTAGTTGAGAATGATGGTTTGGTGTCTAATGAGAGAATATTATCAACTTATTATTGAGCGAGGGAATCAAAATGACTGAATGAAATTCATTTCCCACTAAATTAATAGGTCCCCACTTTATCAGCTGGTGGCAAACAAGGGCCCCATACGTTGTTATTGAAGTTGACTGCAGGAGTCTTCACTGAAAGTCTGCTAAAATAAACAAACGAAATGTCTCAATTGCATATTGAATGAGCTTATCCCCACACACAGTCATTTTCATATTTGAGAAAGATCGTGTGCGGAATTTTTTTGCTCAAATCCAATATTGGAAGACTCCGCACTTCATTAATTTGTTTGTTTGTTTGATTGATTGAAGATTCGTTCATTTGAATTGGAGAAGCCAGTAAATATTGTTTTTTTTTTGTGGAAATTAGTATTTTGCGAGACTTGATTTTAGAGAGAGTTTTGTTTAAGAGTTTCAGATTGCACTTTTGGTGAGAGAATTTATAATAAATGGCCATATAATATAATATTGCAGAATGAATGAGCATTGGACTCACATTATTATATTGCATCATTATAATGTATGACCTATAATGACTTGCGCAAACTGATATGTTAACCAAGGATGGAACAAAGGGAGTCTAATGGCGGTGACCACCACGACAAGAATTTTAGAAAATACAATATTATATGTGACAGTTTTTTTTATCCCTAACATATATAGTCTTGTCACTGTTAGGTTTTTTTCCGTATTTTTTATTATATACTAGTCATAAATCTTCTATTTTTGTTTTCATGAAAGGAGACCCAAAAAAGTATTCCAAAACTAAATTCAATGGGCCAAAGTGAAATAATATAAATGATGATGTGTAATTAAGAAAAAAATATTTCACACTCTAACACTAAAACAACTTAACCTAAAAAAATTAAGAGAATTTAATTATTATGCCATTATCAATGCCCAAAATTAAAATTAGTCTTCTTTTGTACTCCATGTGTAAATGACAAACATCATTTAGTTTAGTTTTTGTTATGTTATTTTAATTTTTTCTGGAGCCGATGACTCTTAATATTGTAATGGATTTTTTTTTTTATTTTTTTAGTATACGTTTCGCCACTGCTATGATAAAATCCTGGTTCCGTCCTTGCTGATGAGGCATATGCTTTTGTCAATGGGATCGAAATCGTCTCGATGTCGGCTGGACTTTATCATGCACAAGAGGGTGATGCAGGTGCACATGTTGTCGGCCAGAATTTTCGACTCCCAATTGATAAAAGCATTGCACTCGAGATGGTGCAGCGGTTAAATGTTGGTGGAACAGCCATTTCATCCAAAGAAGATACAGATTTATTTCGTGATTGGTCTCAGGACTCAAATTCTTTGATGGAAACATCATATGTCCAGCCAGTAACTACCACCCTTTACATCAAATACACAAGTATACCATCATACATTGCTCCTCAGAAAATTTACCAAACATCATGGTCAATGATTACAGACAGGCAAGGGAATGGTACCTTTAATTTTACGTGGAAGTTTCCTATCGATTTGGGATTCAGGAACCTACTTGATGATGGAAGGAGATAGAATGGTGGGAAAACACAATCTGCTCATAACATACTTCCCTCATAACAATGAATGGATTGAACACATTGATGCAGTACTGCAAGGATTGGAGGTATTCAAGCTGAGCAACCCCGATCAAAATCTTGCTGGGGTGAACCCAATGCCCCTGGCAAGTGCTTCGACATCTAGTATTACAACTCCCCGAAAGTTTGTCTATGCTTCGAGTGGAAATACCATTGCAACTGTTTTAGTAATTTTACTCTCCACTATGAATATTCTTGTCTACAAATTACGTATTTGGGGTGAGAAATTAGTTGGTAAAAAGAGCATCTCACCATTACCGTCGGAAGGGTTGTGTCATCGCTTCTCACTTTCTGAGGTCCTCTCAATGACCAACAACTTCGATGATGAATTAGTCATTGGAAGCGGCGGATTTGGTAATATCTATAAAGGGTTCATTGACGATGGAACAACTATTTTTGCCTTAAAGAGGTTGAAATCTAAGTCTAACCAAGGCGCAGATGAGTTTCAGACAGAGATTGAGATGCTTTCTAACCTTCGGCACATGCATCTCGTTAATCTTATAGGCTATTGTGATGAACGGAAGGAGATGATCCTTGTTTATGAGTACACGGTGAATCGTACACTTGCTGATCATCTTTATAAGCATTATCCTTTTGGTAATGGCACTATTTGTCAGCTGTCATGGATGCAAACGATGAAAATTTGCATCCGCGCTGCTCGTGGACTAGATTACCTCCATACAGGTATTCGACGAGGTATCATACGCCGCGATGTGAAGACCACAAATATTCTTCTCGACAAGGATTGGGTAGCCAAGATTTCAAATTTTGGGTTGTGCAAAGTGGGCACCACAAGCCATTCCCACACTCATATTAGCACTGCTGTTAAAGGCACATTTGGTTACTTGGATCCAGAGTATTTCTTAACTCGTAGACTAACTAAGAAATCAGATGTCTATGCATTTGGTGTCATGTTGTTAGAAGTGCTTTGTGGGAGGCCGACAGTGGATCTACGGCTTGAGGAGGAGCAACACAGTCTAACACGATGGGCTCGACAATGTATCAAAGAGGAAAAACTTGACTAACTCGTTGATCAAAGTATGAGAGCCCAAATCTCGCCATAGTGTTTGAAGGTGTTTACAAAAGTTGCTAATAAATGCTTGCATAAACATCCAAGTGGACGGCCTACCATGATTGATGTCATGGCGATCCTTGAGTGCATGTTGGCATCACAAGAGCAACCCAGAAATGCTTGCACAGAGGAGGAGGATGTCAATGTTCATGGGGATTTCAATCAAGAGATTTATGATGACAAAAATACACCAGAAAATGACATTCTTTCAGAAGGTACTGTTTCCTCCAAATCCACTTCAGTGCAATATAATGATAATACCCAACTCCAGAAGTAGTCAAAGAAAAATCTTTTCCAGAGGGGTATTGAGTTTTTAACTAGTGGTACAGCCACAAACAAGCCGACCAGCCAAGGTGATTTTCTTATTCATACTTTTGTAACTTGCACCGAATTTCCCTCTCTATTTTGAGTTACAGGGTTGTATTCTTCTTAAATTGCATGTGAAATTAGGCATATCTCCGACAGCCAACAGTTCTCCTTCTTCAGATGAAAGCATCTCTGCGTGGGGTGACACTGATATGTCATATCTAGATGAACGAATCTTACCCACCCCAAATTTAATGATGTTCAGTTTCTCAGAATTGAGGAATGCTACCAAAAACTTTGGAGTTGATGCATTGTTGGGAGAAGTTGATAAGCACATAATATTGTATATTCTTGTGCTTAATATATCTCATCTCTCATATTACTATTTTTATTATTAAAGTGTATCTTTCGAATATAATAATGATTTCAGGTAATTCGGAATAAAGTGTGTCTTTTCGAATATCCAGATGAGCAATTGACATTTCAACGCCAATTTCAATATGCAATTGCAATGTCAGTGGAACAATTCCGTTGACAATTCCAAGGGGAATCGATCACCAGTACTGTGGATGACATTGAAAGTTTTAGGTGCAAGCAATTATCACTCCACTAGTCACTAGGGGAGGCATGCAATGCTTGACCCCACTTCAGACATGTCATTATGGGCCAGAAATGGAAGTGTACGAGCAATTGACATTTCAACGCCAGTTTCAATATGCAATTGCAATATCACCGGTACCTGTGGATAAACATTGAAAGTTTTGGGTGCAAGCAATTAACACTCCACTTGTGGAGGCACGCAATCCTTGACCCACTTCCGACATGTCAGTATGGGCCAGAAATGGAAGTGGACAACAATTTCCTACGGTACTTGCTGGAACTGTCTACCAGTGTGGCGGCTTCTCGTGCGTCAGATCACCCATGATTATTCTGAAGCTTGATCTGCACCATCAATATCTACCTGTCACCCACGCACGTCACATTAGATTATTTTCCAATCGGTCTATATGCAATCAGAAATGGATCGATGTCTAATTTCACTAGAAGTGGTTCGTTGCAAATCTGAAATTGCTCATAGTAAAAGTTTTCTGCAAAATCACTCCTTGCGCGAACGCATAACACAGCCCTGCATGCATATGTACCGATGTGCATATGTTTGTAATTTCGTGGAATCAGGCCGGTGAAGGAAGACATGAACATAGAGGAGGAAATAGAATCTGGGTTTCGACAAAGGGTTATTTTTTTGGATGAAAAAATGGCAGGCATTAGAGTTTGTTTTGCGAATTTATGATAAAACTAGGAAGAGTTGCATTTCTTTATCACAAGTAGTACTATCAAAGATGAGTTTAATTGCAGATTAAAAAAAAAAGATGAGTTTAATAGTTTGAACTAGAACAGGGCCGGTCCTGACTGTGACCCTGACATTTATTGGAGGCCGAAAAGAATAAAAAAGATTGAACCCTTTTATAGTTGGGAATGACTTCGTTGTCCCCGGTCATTTTGGGAGCAAAAATGGTGAAAAGATAAGTTTATTTAAAAAACATGAATGTTAGAGAGCGACCCACAAACATGACCAAGCCACCCACAAATAAGACAAGCCACCCACAAATATGACCAAGCCAAATTGAATGTTAGAGAGCGACCCACAAATATGACCAAGCCAAATTGAATGTTAAATGTACACGTCCAGTCTCGTCCACTCATTTTGTTAAAGCCACGTCTGTGTTGACTTAATGAAGTCCAAGCCTTCCTCACTTTACCATTTCCACAGCCTCTCATTAGCTCCATCTCAGCACCCCACAAAAAAGAAAAATGCATTTCAATGTCCTCTCAATTACCATCCATCTCTGCTTCTTACTCAATCAAATTCTTTTTTCTGTTGCCACCACAAAATCATCTGTTCTTTATCACCCAATTGACAACATCGCCGTCAACTGCGGCTCCTCCGGCAACTCTACTGCAGTAGATGGCCGGCAATGGACCGGAGATATCGGTTCGAGGTACGCCCCTTTATTACATAGTAACAAAGGAAAATTGATTAGCTCAAAACCAACTAGCCCACCACTTTCTCCCGATCCAGTGCCTTATATGACGGCCCGGCTCTCCTGTTGGCCTTTCACATATGCATTCCGAGTCTCCCCGGGCCAAAAGTTTATCCGCCTACATTTCTATCCAGCTACATACCGGGGTGGTTTTAAACGGTCCAAGGCCTTTTTTACTGTAAAAGCTGGTCCATATACCCTTCTTAGCAACTTTAGTGCTTCGCTTACAGCTGATGCTTCAGGCTTGGACTCTCTTGTTAAAGAGTATTGTGTGAATGTGGAAGAAAATCAGCCACTGATCATAACGTTCTCTCCCTCATTAGGTGGTTCTTCTGATGAGGCATATGCTTTTGTCAATGGGATCGAAATCGTCTCGATGCCGGCTGGACTTTATCATACACAAGAGGGTGATGCAGGTGCACATGTTGTCGGCCAGAATTTTCGACTCCCAATTGATAAAAGCATTGCACTCGAGATGGTGCAGCGGTTAAATGTTGGTGGAACAGCCATCTCATCCATAGAAGATACAGGTTTGTTTCGTGATTGGTCTCAGGACTCAAATTTTTTGATGGAAACATCATATGTCCAGCTAGTAACTACCACCCTTCACATCAAATACACAAGTATACCATCATACACTGCTCCTCAAAAAGTTTACCAAACATCACGGTCAATGGCTACAGACAGGCAAGGGAACAGTAACTTCATTTTACGTGGAAGTTGCCTATTGATTTTGGATTCAGGTACCTACTCAGGTTACATTTTGTGACTTTGAATACGAAATAGAAGAGCGTGACCGCACAAAATTTAGTGTCTTCTTTGATGAACACGTTGCTGAAGCTAAAGC
>WJXA01000190.1:0-56300 GCA_014282245.1 Rhododendron simsii | reverse complement strand
TAATTTCCTAAACCGAGGTGCTTAAGGACTCGGTAGGGGCCCTCCCAGTTGGGCATTAACTTCTTTTTCTTGGACTTCTCCACAACCTTTTTCCACACGAGATCATCTGGCTTGAAGGAACGAAGGCGAACACTTCGGTTGTATCCCTTGGCAATTTCTTGTTGATAGGAGGCAAGCTTGATCCTTGCATTCTCTTGTTCCTCCTCGGCCAGGTCGAGGTCTGCAGCAATGGCCTCATTGTTGACCGATTCTTCAAAATTCTCAGTGCGTATGGTGGGGAGCCCCACTTGGATCGGGATAACAGCTTCCATGCCGAACGCCAAGGAAAAAGGAGTCCGACCAGTGGACCGACGAGGCGTTGTACGGTAGCCCCAGAGCACCCTGGGTAGCTCCTCGGCCCATTTGCCCCGTCGAGATTTAAGTCGGCGCTTAAGTCCAGATGAGATTGCCTTGTTGGCTGCTTCGGCTTGTCCATTGCCCTGTGGGTAGGCCGGGGTAGACGTGTCCCATTTGATACCATACTCATCAAGAAGGGCTCGGTATTTCTACCCCGTAAACTGCTTCCCGTTGTATGTGATTATGGCAAACGGTACGCCGAAGCGGGAGATAATGTTTCGCCACACGAAGCGGATGACGTCTGTCTCTTCGATGGTGACCAGAGGTTCGGCCTCGACCCACTTGGAGAAATAATCGGTTGCAGTTAAGAGGAACTTGAAGCCGCCCGGAGCGACTGGTAGCTTGCCAACGATATCCATGCCCCACTGGGAGAAAGGCCAAGGGCTGGTGAGGGGGCTAAGGTCCCGAGCCGGCTGATGGATAATCGGTGCGAACATCTGACACTTCTTGCAGCGCTTGACAAATTCTTCAGAATCCTTCTTCATTGTCGGCCACCAGTATCCCTGAGTAATGGCTCGGTGGGCGAGGGACCGGCCACCGGAGTGGCAACCGCTATCGCCGGCATGAAGCTCTTCGATGATGCCTTGGACTTGGTGTGGGTGTGCCACCAGTAAATAAGGTCCGGTGAATGACCTTCGGTAGAGCTTGCCATTGGGATTGAGCCAGAAGAGGGCAGCTTTGTTCCGAAGGCGGTGGGCGTCTTTCTTGTCGGGAGGGAGGGTGTCATCGCGTAGGTAACTGACGATTTCATCCATCCAACTTGGACCGAGGTCTATGTTGAGGACCTCGTGGGATAAAACTTCAAGCTCAAAACTTGGTTTGTCAATGGAGCTGAAGGAGATAGAGCGATGTTTCGAGGAGGAGCAAGCCGAGGCGAGTCCTGCGAGTGCGTCGGCGTGGGCGTTCTGTTCTCTGGCGATGTGCTCGATGCGGATGGCCTTGAAGTCTTTGCTGTGCTGGACGGCGGAGCTTAGGTAGGTACGCATTCGGTCGTCCCGAGCTTCGTATTCCTCTGATAGCTGATTAACCACAAGTTGGGAGTCGCTATAGACCACCAGCTCCTCGATACCAAGCGCTCGGGCGGTCCTGAGCCCTGAGATGAGTGCTTCGTATTCGGCCTCGTTGTTTGAGGCAGGGAAGTTGATGGAGATGGACTTTTCGTGCAGGACGCCAGAGGGGGAGAGAAGTACGACACCTGCCCTTGCGCCTCGGCTATTGGAGGCGCCATCGACGTACATCTTCCAGATATCACCGTGAAAAAGCTTCCAGGCGGAGCTTGGGGTTGCCTGGTGGACCGCTTCGGTGGCCGGTGGCGGGGTTGAGGCGAGAGTGTCAGTCGGAGTAAGCTCGGCGATAAAATCGGCGAGGGCCTGAGCTTTGATAGCCGTCCGAGGTTGGAAGTGAATTTCGAAATTTGCCAGCTCGACAGCCCACTATGAGATTCGGTTAGAGAGATCAGCCTTCCGAAGGAGAGACTTTAGTGGGTACTCGGTTAGGACGACGATGCGATGTGCCTGGAAGTAGGGAGCCAGCTTTCGAGAAGCAGAGACGAGGGCGAGTACCAGTTTTTCCAAAGGAAGGTAACGCGTCTCGGCAGGAGTCATGGTTTTACTGGTGTAGTAGATGGGTTGATGCTCTCGGTCTTCTTGTCGGACGAGTACCGAGCTGATCGCGTGTTGGGAGACAGCCAGGTAAAGGAACAGGTCTTCCTGACCCTGTGGGGTGACGAGGAGTGGAGCCTCGGAGAGATAAGTCTTCAATTGTTGGAGGGCCCGGTCGCAATCCTCTATCCAGGCGAAGCTACGCCGGCTTCCTTTCAGAAGCGTAAAAAACGGTCGGCATTTATCCGAAGACCGACTGATGAACCGTTTCAAGGCAGCGGCCATGCCGGTTAGTCGCTGGACGTCCTTCTTGTTGTGTGGGGCGGAGAGCTGTTCGATGGCGCGTATTTGGGCCGGGTCGGCCTCGATACCTCGTCGGGAGACTAGGTGACCGAGGAACTTCCCGGAGCTGACGCCAAATACACACTTCTCGGCATTGAGGCGGAACTTATGCTTTTTAAGGATTTCGAATACTTCGGAGAGGTGAGTTAGGTGATCGCTTGCACGAATGCTCTTTACCACCATATCGTCGATATAAGCCAGCATCGTGTCCCCCAATAAGCGTTCGAACATCTTGGTTATCATGCGCTGAAAAGTAGCTCCGGCATTCTTCAAACCGAAGGGCATGACAAGGTAACCGAAGATTCCATGGGGGGTGATGAAGGCAGTGTGCTCGACATCCTCTTCGCTCATGGCGATCTGATGGTAGCCTCGGTACGCATCCAAAAAGCTGAGTCGTTCGTGGCCAGCGGTGGCGTCGACAAGCTGGTCGATCCGAGGAAGGGGAAAAAAGTCCTTCGGGCAGGCGTCGTTGAGATTGGAGTAGTCAACACACACCCGCCACTTGCCGTTCTTCTTTTTCACTACGACCGTGTTGGCCAACCATTTTGGGTACTGCACTTCTCGGATGGCGTTCGCATTTAGGAGCTGGCTAACCTCTTCGATGACTGCGTCGGAATGGACCGAAGAGGATCGCCGCGCTCGCTGTACAACCGGGCGCCAGGCGGGATCGATGTTGAGCTCGTGGCAAATGAAGGACGGATCGACCCCTGGCATGTCGTATGGGGCCCATGCAAATACCTCGATGTTGCGCTTTAGGAAGGCGATTGTTTCGTCCCGATCAGTATCAGAGAGGGAGGAGTTGAGAAGGAAGAAACGGGAGCCGTCTTCGGTCAGGGGGACGGTAAGAAAGTCGTCTGCGACTTTATCGTTGACCGGTCTACCGACGTCTTCAAGGACTGGAGCCTCGGGTACCTTGATGAGGTTGACCCGGGACGTCCGCTTACTGCCCCGAATAGCATTGACGTAACACTTTTTGGCTGCGGTTTGATCCCTGCGTAGATCCTCCTGCCGTCCGTTAGCACCGATAAAGCGCACGACCTGGTGGTAGGTAGAGGCAATGGCCTTTAACCTATGGAGCCAGGTACGTCCAACAATTGCATTATAGGGGCTAGGGACGTCAACTACTACAAATTCCATGTCGAGAACGACCGACCCGGCGCAAACCGGGAGAGTGATCGTGCCGATGGGCCAGACCGGGGCGCCGTTGAAACCGATGAGAGGAACTTCGAAAGGGCGGAGGTCGGTGTCAGGAATCTGCAGGTCCTTGAACAAAGAGTAATACATTACCTCAGCCGAACTACCCTGGTCTACTAGGACGCGTCGGACGTTGAATGTTCCGATCCGTAGCGTGACCACGAGGGCGTCATTGTGCGGAAGTTGAACACGGTCGAGGTCCTTCTCGGTGAATGTTATCGTCCATTTGGCACCGTCATCGGTTTTAGAACGCTTCGGTTCTGGACCGACCATCATGACCTGCTTTGATGAGGAAGCCGCGTCCAGCTCCTTCCGAATGATGCGGGCGGCCTCGGAGTTTAGAGAACCGTGAATGACGTGGATCGTCTGGACCTCTTCCTCGGTATTTTGTTCGGTACGCGGTGCCCGAACTGCGGTTTTCTCGCGATCGATGAAGTTACTGAGGTGGCCGTTCGCGACAAGTTGCTCTAAGTAAGCCTTGAAGGGCTTGCACGCAGTGGTGAAGTGGCCCTGTTCGTTGTGGTAACTGCATCGGATGATGGGGTTTTTGATTTTCCCATTTTCAGTTCCGAGCTTCTGATTTGGGAAGGAGAAGAAGGGCTGTTCCTTTACTTGGTCAATGATCCGGTAGATAGGGATGGTGAAGACGGTCTTCTCAGCGTTGAAATTGCTAGGCTTCGGTCCCCGCCTCTGTGACTGCTTGATGTTGTTAACCTGTTTCTTTGGTGCGGAGACAGGTGCGGAGGTCGGCGTGGACGCCGAGGTGTTAACTGTTTTCAAACTCGTTGGCTTCCCAATACCCCGTTCCGCCTTGGATTCGATGAGCTGGCACCATCCCTCTATATGGGTCATAAGATCCTTCATAGATTTGGGCTTATGACGAGCGAGGTCATCATAGACTTGCTCGTCCTGGGAGGTGAGACCAAGCTTGAATCCACGAGCGGAAATAACGCCATCGCAACCTTCAATCTCGTTAAACAATTCCCAGTAACGGCCGGCGTACTGCCGGAGCGTTTCGTCATTCCTCTTGCGGAGGGCCAGGAGTGAATCAATCTCCTTTTCGTGCTTATTGCTCGTCACAAACCGGGCCATGAAAGCATCACAGAGGGAATCGAACGAGGAGATGGACCGAGCCGGGAGTTGGTTGAACCAGGTGAGGCCTAAATTGCCGAGGCTAGCAGGAAACACCTTACATAAGAAGGCATCGTCCGAGGGCTCGTTCCGAAGAAACAATGACATAACGAGCTTGTATTGGACGAGGTGGGTGTATGCCTCGGTCTTTCCATCGTACTTAGCAAACTTGGGTTGGGTGAATCCCTTTAAGGGGGTGACCGAATCGATCTCCCTCGTAAAGGGGGAGGTTGTCAGCCGTGTAAGCCGTGCGTCACGATGAGGTCGGATCGAACGGTCGAGACCGTCTGGACGCTCATTCGCTGTACGCTTTGTTGGGACAAGTTTGTCCAACTTGTCATATTCTTTCCTCTTCGAGGCGACGCTCACCGACTTCTGGGGGGAACGCTCTCGGCGATTCTTTCGGTAGCTATCTCAAGCTGAAGGCTCAAGGCGCTCCGTGACCGGACTTCTGCTTCGAACGCCGGCTGGGTGCGAAACGATAGGACTCCTGGCTCTGGAGCCCTTTAGACGCTCGCGGTATCCCCGGGTTTGGAATTCCACAAGACCGTCGTTGCCCCTGGCTGCCCTTGTGAGGCTAGGGGTGGATTCTCGGCCCTTCGTTCCCGCTCGGACCGAGTGAGTGGAGGAGGCGGAGATGCTCCCGGCACCGAGTCTCTCGAAGGCTGATGGCCTTCTTTGGGGTCGCATAGGGGACCGGGAACGATCCCTGCGCGTCGTCTCTTTCGGATCCCAAGGGGCCTCCGCTCCTGGTGGTTTGAGACGATCCTTGACTGAGGGGCGGGCTCTGTGCTCCAGCAGGTGACCGACCTCGCGGCTGCGAGGAGGGGTGCGACGGCTTTTCCTTCCGCCACGACTCCCAGAGGAGTGAGATGGGGAGATCTGGAGGAGGTGCTTAATCTCTGCTAATTCGTCTCGAACGTGTCTATCGCGTTCCACGACCGTTGTGAGATCGTCAATTTTCCGCTCAAGGTGGCGGATGTAGGTGTGGAGCTCGGATGGCGGACCGTCATCTGGAGTTGAAGTGCCGGCGCCGACTCCGATAGACATGTGCGTCTTCCCAAGCGCGGTGGCCCCACCGGAGGCCGGGCCGTGGTCCACAAGGGATCTGAGCCCGTGGGCGGCACCACCGTGATGTGTATCGTCGACCTCAACCATCTTTGATTCAGGAAGGCTTGAATGAAGTAAAAAGGGAGGAGTGGAGGCGGATGTCTAGGTCCCCAGCGGAGTCACCAATTGTGGGGGTTCGAATTGTCAGGACCTAGGCCGTATGCGGGGTAGGCTCTTCCCTCTTCCTCCTTCGTCTTCAGACCTGCAACAAGTCACTAAGGCTATGGAAGCCTAGTGACCCTCCGACGATCAAGTTAGATCTCAGGGGCGGAATTTAGGTCTAGGGTTAGGGAATAATGGCATACCTTTCACAATGTGCATCCCTTTCTATTTATAGACCTAGGTTTACTTGGCCTCCAAGCCAACGCGTGGAGATCACGCTCGGGTAACCGCTTCGGACGATGTCATTCATGACGTAGGGAATCAAACGGTTACGGAGCACATGGCCTGATCCAAATGATTACTGCTTTTAATGGATTTGGCGCGGGGTCCATCCGTTGTAACTACCTTGTCCTCTTGCATTAGATAGTACCTGTGCCGAAGCCCGTAACCGGGCGTGGTACCGAAGCAAGGGTTGAGGGTAACGAAGCTCCTCGGTTCACCGGATGAACCCAACGAGACATTGGCTCGTACACACGGCTCGGTTACAGACGTGATAACAGGAGCCACCACATTGATTATTGTAATAGCTCTCCTTGTTGGTTAAATTGCCTTGCTTTGATCCTTTTGGCTAATCATGGAAGAAAAGATGTTTCCAGCTTAAGCAGATGCACTGTCACGAGTCTCACTAGAAGTTAATTTTGACAAAACCCCCCCAACTTCCTACCTATTTTAGGAAAATAGCAGAACTTTTGTTATTTTGTTACTAAATGAATCCTATTTTCTCATGTCATTAAATCCCTCATGAAAAGGGTTAAAACTCGAATGATTCTTTTACGAGCCTACCTTCTTTATCCGGAATTCCCCTGTTCGACGAATTATCTGTTGCTATATGCAATAATCACTGGTGCCTTAGTTCTAGAGATCATTCGGTGGCAATAAGAATAGTAGTTCTAACTTTTGATAGGCTCAACAATCATGTGTAATCTTTCTAACTATGAAAAGATATATTAGTGATCGAAATATATTTGTACAGATTTTCCAAATGTACTTCACTTATTTGAGAGAGAGAGAGAGAGAGAGAGAGAGAGAGAGAGAGAGAGAGAGAGAGAGAGAGAGATTGAGTCCAAACAGATACAATATATTCAGTAGAATCGAATACAATACATGGAAATAAGATACGGAGACATGTAGTTGTTTACAGGAGTACAACAATATCTAAAAGTCAGATTGAGAAACAATAGAGTCAAAGTAGTTTTAAAGGGGTCTCTTTACTCGCATTCTGCTTGATTCACCCAACGCATTATAATTTTGTCATCTTGCATTAGCTGTTTTTTAATTCTCTTGTTGTCAATTAGCATGTCGATGAGAGTTTCCTTGCAATGGTTTCGGTCAGCTAGGCCTTGCCTGAACTCTTGAGTCGTCCTGGGATATGCAGTACTTTCGGAAGCAATCCTAACTCCACATATTGGTCCTCCAGTGCTACTTCACTTTCATTTCCCTGTAGCTTAACCAGTGAAATCAGACCCAACAATACGCAACAGATAACAAACAATACCATGCACTTATCATAAGGTTGAATAATGGAAGCATACCTGCCTAATAAAGATATCCTGCTACCATGAACAAACCTCAAAATTTGAATAAATCCTGGGCCATTCAACCACAGAGCAAGAGACAACGAACAGTACCATGCACTTATTAGCAAAAAACTCTTTAGTTGTTGGCACCAGATCACCTGATGTTGCGATAGTGGCTCTGTAGAGTTGAACGCCAACAAAGACTAGTAGTATTGACAACATCACAAATTTGTACGAGTTCAAAACTTTTCCTTTCTTTTTGTAGCTAGAGGGAATATTCTATGGACACAACGTCGGACAGAATCATGAGCCCGGCCTTCACGTCAGCCCTCAAATCTTTGTCATTTTCATACACTTTGTCACCCTTCTTAGCCAAACGGGTCAAATACAATGCTGTGTTCACACTTTACAACAATAGTGAACAAGAACCCAAACACCGTGCCCCAACTCCTTGATAGTTTAGCTTGCGCACACCACGTTGTCCGGGCTAGCTTCCGTGCACCTCGATTAATTTCACGATTGTGAAGTTACTGACCGGGCAAACTCTCGAGTGGCCCCAATGTTTGGAATTTTTGGCCTCTATGTAATTTGAACATGCGACCTCATAAAAGACAAATAGACAATCACCTATTTTCTTTCTCATCCAACTTGACTAAACCGCTTGGGGTGGGTTGAATTGTCTGGCACGAATTAAGGATTTTCTATTGTCCGTGGGAACCCTGTGAAAAGAGGTAAAAAAAAAAAATGAAGCAACAAGTTAACTTAGGTTGATTGAGAAACCCAAGCCTCTGATTAAACACAAGTGTTTGCTGATAAACGATAATTTTCTTTGTTCATGAGTTGCCGTATCTTATATAGAGATTGTAAACTAACTAGGAAAATAGCTACAAATTAGGAGATCCTTACGACTAGGAATAGGAGACCCGTAAGACTTGGACTCCAAGTCCCTACAAAAGTTAGTAAGATTATCTCTACGCGATATTGTCCATATGATTTTTCTGCCCATAATATAAGTGTGTGCACATTTGTAATATAAGTGTGTGCATATTTGTACAAGTCTATCGTATTTTTATTTGGCTTTGGAAAGACTTATTAAAAATTCTTGATGATTCCCCTGTAATGGCAGCTGAGTAACGGAATTTCCACATAGGACGCATTGAAAGAACCAATTAGGCAAATGGGTGAAAATCTTGAAAACTTATGAAGTTAAAAATCGTTGTTTTCTATCATTGCTTTCTTCCTTGCTTTCTTGTTTCGTTTTGCTATTTATTTTTGTTTTCGTTTGACTTGGGAAGTCGTAGTCTGCTAAGGGGATTGTTATGTTATCAGTCTTGCGATAATATTGAAAAACGTACCTTTGACAGGTTCAACTAGGGATTAGGCCGAAAAAGAAAGAACGAATGAACCACCAAATGCTTTTGGAGCACCACCCGGTCTGAGTTCCACATAAGAAGTTTGCATAGAATTTAGACTATACAAGTAAAACTAGCAAACATGATTGTCAATCAAGACTAACAGGTTGGCCTACTGATCAAAGCACTCTCGTTCAAGCATGATGGTTGGGTTCAAATTTTATATAACTCCGGGAGTTGTTTCTTTCCCTTTCCTTATTCCCTCCTATAGATCAGCAAAAAGAAAAGAATGTAGTAATTCTCAATGCTTGGCTATGATTTGTGAGATTCTATGGTTTCCCCGGCCGCCTAGTGAGAACATGTTATGCAGCTTCCTTAGGCTTTCGGGTGGGTTTCTGTGGTTGTTTCCTTCCTTCAAGGAGCAGTTTGTCTGAAATGGAACCCCCTCCTCAATTTATACTCATCGACCCTCTCTCTGCTTTTGGTATTCCTAGAATCCTACCTTTGGCCCAGAGCTAGACTAATATTTAACCAAAAAAATTGGTATGAAAGAACATAATGCTAGAGATTCTTCGTACTTTTCCAGCTGCCCCTGGGAGAAAAGAAAAGCCTTTATAGAACGCATCATTTTTGTGTTTTGTTTTATAATTATTATTGGATTTTTAAGTACTCTTTATGCCTGATCTATTTATGAAGTTTAAGAGTCTAGTTTGGAATTTGGATTGCGTGCATCCATTGTTCGTCCAACCCCTCTTTTACCTACCTTGAACGCTTGATCACTAGCTTAGGGGCCGTTTCACAAACTCAAAAAGTTTCTTTTTTTTTTTTTTTTGTAATTTTCAAACTTAAAAATAATGGACTTATTGAAATGTAAAAATTGAAAATAATGGACTTACGGAAATCTAAAAAATATGCAATATTGATTTTGTTTGAAAGAACTCAATGAGTACTCAAAAAATGAGAACTCCAATCAGCCCCACAAAATGAGAAATTTGTAGGTAACGTACATGGGGCCGGAATTGACCCCTTAGATAGGCTGAGAAACAAAATTCAAGGATAGCAATGAAAATTAGTATGCCACACACATTTACAGATATTGGATCAATGATCGAGTACACGGCATTTAATCTCACGACATGAGACAAGTCCACTACCTATAAGAGTAATAACAAAAGAGTATATGAAAGTGGGGAGGGGAAAAGCCAGATAATGTGCTCACACCTCAACACCCTCAAAAGACTCAAACCTCCCATGTTTTCTCGACATGCAATAGACTCGGGTTCCTCAACTCCCTCCACTTGGCCTCACGTTATTCCCCCACTAATTATTACCTCCTCTCTCAAAAAAAGGTTGAGGCACAAACACACAGCTCATTGGGGAAGCACACAAATATAATGTCACACGATTCTGAAATGAGAGCTCATACATTTTAGCACGAGTGATTAAGATATATACCTGCTATATATAGTAGAAGTATTAGCAACATATAATGTGGTTGGCAGGACCTTGATCCAACTTGAAGTAACAAATCTGCTACCATGTAATCCAAATCCACCTTCAGTTTAATGTAAGCACTTTGAAAAGCGGCCCAACACACTGCTTGTTGCATCTTTTTTCAATCTACTTAATATCTGTTGAAAGTTCTTTCATCATCAATTGGAATGCAGTGCTATGGTTGTATTTTCCTTTTTAGTGGTCCAAGTTCTTGCTCATATTCTTTGAAATTCAGATTCAAAACACCTCCGGAGGTCTCAGCAATTTTAGGAATTGCGGTTCTGAACGACATTGATTCATTTGGGACCCTTTACATTAGTATTTATATGCAATATGGATATTGTTCGATAGATCTCAATGAGACAATAGCAGTATTGTGAACACTGTGGAATTACTTGAAGTGTCCAAAAGACGATTTTGCATGATGAGGGAGAGTGGTTGGACCTCCTAATTACTTGATGAGGTTTCCACATTTTGTGCAGACAATGAAATTGACATTCCTAACATGGATGATCTCTTAACTGGGAAAGGGTGAAGAAGTGGTGAAGTTCAGGAGATTACGAACTTGCAATACTATAGGGTCGAGGTATTCTGTAATGTCATAGATTTGCAGATTCAAGAACTAAATGCTCGTTTTCCTGACTCGAGCATTGAGTTGCTACTTTGTGTGGCATGTTTGAGTCTATCTAACTGGTTCTCTAGGATTGACAAGAAAAAATTGATGTGCCTTGCTGAGTTCTATCCAAATGACTTTTCTCCAATAGAACTCATGCTACTTGACAATCAGCTTGAAACTTACCTTTCGGATGTGCGCTCTAGTAATGACTTCTTAAGGTTGAATACAATTAGTGAGCTTGGTAAAAAATGGTGGAGAGTGATAGGGAAACCTTTCTTTGCTGATAAAAAAATAATAATGGTGGAGAGTAGATTAGTGAACTCATTGGTTTACTTGCTTTTGATGTTAGCATTGGTATTAACGGTTGCGACTGCTAAGAGGGCGTTTTCTGGTCTGTGAAGAATCGGTTGGCCAATGAAACGGGAGACCTATGGATGAGTGATAGGCTGGTTTTGTACCTAGAGCAAGATATCATTGTCGAAGTTGGAAACGATACCATTTTACAAAGTTTTCAAAAGCTGAAACCTTGTTGGGTCGATTGTCAAAGGTTATGTTATGCGCTTCATTAGTCAATATCTAAGTCCTAGTCGTTCATAATTACCAGGTCAAAATATTTTTTCTATAATTATCAATTTCGTTACTTTGGAAAGAATGGTTTCGGAGGATGCGATTGATTGCTGTCCATTGAATTAATTTCCTCCCAATTGTGTTATTAGAAGCATCGGCCTTAGAATATTGCTAATTCATTGACCTATTACTACTTGTTTGACTTTCGAGCGGGCGTATGCTTGTGTGTTTCTGTTTTCGTATGTATGTCTAAGAGTGGATTTGCTTGTCCTGGAAGTTGTGTAGATAGGCATAACACATATCAGAAATATGAGATTTCAATGTTGGTTCTGCAATCAAATGGTTTGATTGTCTATCTACTGATCGATCTGTTGCCCAAACTTGGTTTAATTGCTCATGTGTGTTGGTCTACATGGAAGAGTCGAAATGACTTCATATTTTCTGGTAATTTTCCTTGTGGTAAACGAACTTTTTTTGTCATTCTTTCTTGATGAATGATGATTTTCTAGCAGCTGTTTACTCTGAGTTGTCTCCTCCATGCCCCAGTGCACTTGAGGATAGTAATATCCATAAATGGCAACGTCATACTGCTGTGTTTTGGAAAAGTTTTGGTTATTTTTGAGCCCTCTGATCTTTTTGTCTTTTGGACATCGTTTAAGGAGAAAATATAAAGGTCATTTCTGATTCTTGGTAAGATCTTCCTTTATGAACTCGAAAAAATTGCAAAGATGCATATTATGCTTAGCTTGATGACATCAACCATCGCATTGTCTTACACATACACATACATGTACATCATCATCTATTTCTTATGTGATTTTATTGAAGTAGAGCTTGACAAAGTTTCTTCCTATGCTTGTTACTTCTACTTGCTAAAAATTGATAGTTCAGCAAAAGAGTTTTGCTTAAAAGTTCACACTTGTAGAATGAGTACATGTAAGAGTTTCTGCTTTTTCGCTTCGAGCAGAAAGATTTTGGTAATGCACTCGAAATCCCCTTTCAAGTTTCAGAGAACTGTACCTGGTACCTGGTATTGAACGAGCTGTTACATATATATGTATCTTGATACAACTTTTTGCTTGTTAGTAGTTGTCTATTGCCATTCAAATTGTTCAGGGAGTTTATTCTACTAAAGGCTTTGTTGATGCGAAAGTGAAACTGCACTATTGTTAGATTTTTGGAACTTAAAATGAAGTTTTTTTAAAAGGAGCAAAAGTAGAAACTTTAGAGTAGACAAGGCATTCCAGTTTCGAAAGGAGGAAAAAGTAGTAAGTTAAACATCCTTCAGTGGGGTGGGTACTTTTTGTCACAATGCTAGAAAAAAGAGTGTCTCTTGGAATCGTGTTTTACATTTGTAATCTTTTCTTATGGTATTGTTGCCATGGTAAGTTTTTCGTTCTTTGTTCCATTGAATGAATTCTGGCTTTAGTCCCTCAAACATTTGATGTGAAGTGGGACAAGATGTTGTTTCGGGCCATGTTTCGATCAACATGTGTTGGTAATTTCCTTCATTTTCCAGTCTACGGGAATTCAAGGATTTAGTTGATGGTATATGTGAATTTTCTGTAAAGATTTCCCTCATTTCATTAACCATATTCCTCATTGAGAGTCTTGCCATGAGAGCATTTAAGTATATGCAGAATCAGTTTTTTTTCCTCTCTTTCTTTTTCCCTCATTCCTGCATGCAAAAGCTGAAATCTGAATGTTCTCCATGCAAGCCTGAGGTGCGTTCCATGTGTACTCTGTAGGACACATTGTTTATTCAATATTAAAGCATTTGATCTTTGACAGTGCATTGTGATTTATGGAATGATCCCCTCTTCCTATAAGATGATAAAACTTGGTTCTTATGCTCAATGAAACTTGGTCCTCATGCTCAATGTTCTACTTCTATATCAGGTCGATGCATCATTAGGTTCTATTGCTTCTGTATACTGAACAAACCTCAAAACATAGTGTCTTGGAACTACTTCTTTTGTAGACATTTGCTCGTTGATTAAACACTAGCTTGATGTTTGACCATTGGTTAAACACTAACTTGAAGCTTCTTATTTTCAGCGAGTCAACCACTGCCAGCACTCTTGTGGCTTAGTTTGAGCAGCTACCTGCTCGACAAAGTTGAGTGATTGTCATGAGGCATGGGTTCAATCAGAAAAGTAGTTAGTCTTCCCGAGTTTGGAATTTCTGTTTATTCAAGAACTTGTGCCATGTAATGGTTGATTGAAATATTTCATATTTTGTGCCACAAATGGATAGCAGAATAACAACCTTTTGATGTTTGGAATTACATGGTTGTTTGCTGTTGGATGATGTTCACCTCAATACATTCGCTCTGTTACGCATTTTTATTTCTTTCCCATGGCATGTAGAGAAAATATTCTTTACATCAGACTGGCCCCCGTGAAACTCATGATTGACAATTTCCATAGGCTAAGCCTTGAATACATGTTCAATCTTGCAACCAACGGGCATGACGCTCGTGGATTGCATGAGGGCTACCTGTGCTTGCCTCTATCATAACTTGCAGTCTTGCACTTCCTTGACTTTCTTTTATTTATGATATGATAGCTAGGTAGCTAGGCAGTGAGCATAGCCAAGAGACCCCCTTGGAGTTGGTTCTATGTTTATGGAGTGGTTAATGCCTACTTTGTGATCCATGTCTGATAGTTCTTGGGTAATGACTGAATTGTCAAGGTGCTTCCGATGAATCCATTTTTCTGAAGATACTGAAATGGATGATACATTTACCTTGATACTGTTCCTTGGTATTTCTACACCATCCCTCTCATTCCATTGGTTTTCTAATTTTTTTTCTAAGCTTTCTTGGTGTGATACATTTAGCCTGACCTTCATTTATTTCTGTTGATCTACTAAAATAATACGATGTTTCATTAGCTACTCAATGCAACAACTTTTGGAACTCCGAAAGGTGAACAATAGACATCTCTGACAATGTCTTTGCAAATTTCAACAGAACCCAAATAATTCGGATGTACATATAGAGCATCTGTCAATATGCTCCTAACTTCTATGTAATATAAACTTGAACCTACAAACGTTTGTCTGTACGTATGGAGCATCTACCAATATGCTCTCAACTTCTATGTAATATAAACTTAAATTCTGCTTTCCTATACCTCTTCATATAAATTACATGCATATGTGCCCGAACAAAATCGTACGATTCCAAACCAACGAGCATGTTCTTCGGGTGTAGCACGTAGGCTATCACCTAGTCTCATTAAACTTTCATAGAAAAGTCGATGGTTGATTATTGACAGTGTCGTTTTCGTATAAAAAATAATTAATAAAACAAAACAATTATTGCTACTCAAATGAACAGTGGTAAGTATTTCGAGTATCGCTCCACAGGAATTATAAGGTTGAGTTACAGTTATTTCAATTGATTTCTATATTAATCCGAGAAAAAAGATTGATTGATTGTTGGTTTCTTAGAACTATTGAATTGTAATTAAATGCGACAGAAAAGTAGAGCAAAGTTAATAGGAAAAAAGTCGAGGGTTTCGAATTCACTCTTTCCTCTCATAACCTAAATATGTTTTGATTAAAGGTCAACTATTCAAATCAACCAGCTCGATACCTTAAGATTGCAAGCCCAAGTGAGATTTCTTTAAGATAATTTATGAATCACCAATTGATATGGATTATCTTCATAGATCACGAATTATTTTACTAGTACAAACTATCTCTAATCATGGATCGTCTCCATGGTCCAGAAGAACAAATTCCCGTTAATCCTTTCCTACCGTAGCCGACGGGTCCAATTCCCTGGAGGCGGGGGGGCTGCTCCCTGGTCTCGCCACGTTCAAAAGCTGCCGCAGTCAGTGGAATGAATAATAAGTACATATATTAGGGTATTACAGTTGTAATCACATAATGGGTCCCTTGGGCTTCATGAAATAACGCATCAACAATCCTTCTTTCAACATTTTTGCACTTTGAGGCCGAACTTCATTAAACTCTTCGTTTTATCCAACATCTTGGAAACTAGCTCGAACAACTTACAAACAAAATAAAAGCAAAATAAATATCAAGCAACAAATATAGATGACTAACAAGTGTAGTTTGGAGGGCCAAAATATTAATATTTCGGGACTTATCAATTATACACCAATTATTGATTGTTCCTATCGTTGAATATTGTGTACAATTCTCCTCCGGTTTGTCAAAAATGGTTACTTGGAAATTTTCTCTAGGTGCATGTAATGCTGAGGGTGACTTAATTGGTCAAAGATGAGTTGTATTTGGTCTGCCCATAAGAGCAATGCAGGAAATTTCCCACCCGCTCGGCACTGAAAGTCAAACCTTTGACAGGTTCAACATGTTAAGCCCCATAGAAGCTTCGTTACGCTTTTGGGTGGGTTTCTGTAGTTGTTTCCTTTATACTACAAGTTTGTGTCTGAAATCGACCATCCCTCTGCTTTTGGTATTCCTTCCTCTGGCCCATAGCTGACTTTGAAATTTCTCTCCTATTTACGACAACGACGAAGAAAAACGACTCAGTTAAATGAAACTAGATGTTCCTCCAGTACTTTTACCCTCTTGCACTCTGTAGGGGTGACCTTACCGACCAAAGTTGTTCCGTCTGTGTCAATTCGTCGAGCCAGGAAATAAGAATGACAAATTGCCCAAACCAAAAAGATGCGCTTGATTGGAGATATGCAAGGACGGAACCATGATTTTATCCTAGCAGTGGTGAAATGTATTTTAAAAAAAATAAAAAATATGCATTACAATATTAATAGTTATCGGCTCAAAAAAAAAAAACATAACAAAAACTACAGTAAATGATGTTTTTCATTTGCACATGAAATTTGAAAAAAGACTTAACTTTAATTTGGGTATCGATAATGTCACTCCAACAATAACAGCAGAATCCATGTAATCCTCAATCATTGGGGGTATGAACGGGGGAGGATTGGAGATAGACTTAACCTTTGGCAATATGTACAAAGTGACTGCTCTCAGAATATCATTTAAACAGTAGCCCCATATACTTATTTTGCTGCAGAATCATACCCTCAAATCAAAGCCAAGTGACATCAGAAAGGGCAGACCTAGAGACCCAATTCAATTGGAATGACATTATAAATTTGGAGAGTGACATTATAATTAAATTCCCCTAATTTTTTTAGGTTAAGTTATTTTAGGGTTAGAATGTGGAGTTCAATGAAAAACTACACGACATGTCGAGATTGAAAACACTTTAAAGTTATTTTACACATTCCAAGGTAAAATGTTTTGTACCTATAATGTGAATACAAAGGAGGTTGAACTACTTAGTTCTTAATAAATTGTTGTGTGCTAATGTTATAGGGCATGGATAACGATCTACCTATGTGAGTGTGGAGATGGTGCCGCTTCCTATAGATCAAAGGGGCTAGACCTTAGAGCGTTCATGAATTCAAGATAAAAGACCCAAGGCCAGTTCACGGGTCAACCGATTGCGATATCTGTATTATTTGGAGGATTATGTGTGAAACACGTCCGGTTGGTCGACAGAGGACAACTAGTTCAAAGACACGTCTACTATGCTGCCCTGACTAGCTTTGATATGTTTTCACTAAGTGAATAGTTGAAGTCGCAAGATACTATTTATGTATGCATAAACCTTGTAATAAGAACCAAGAACATTTCATCTATATTTCGAAACTGGTGGGGGATTGTTAGAGATTTTCAAAATAAAATGGATTTTGGTTGGGGTTTTTTTGAAAAGGTGTTGAGAGAGGTTTTTGGGAAAGGTTGCAATACCTTTTCACATGAGTTGTGACTTTATGTAAATGGTTATAACAGCCATTAGTTTGGGATGTGTTTATCAGGAAAGGATGTGATTGTTGGAAAAGGATGCAAAACATGGGGGTGCCTCTGTTGGACCATTAATCTCCTTTCAATCCTTATTGATCTAGGTGCTTGTTTATATGTGCTCTACCTTTGTCATTCCATGACAAAAAGGGGAAGTAATATATTGATTAATAGATGTCTTTTCAGTGTTTATTTCTGCAGTTTCACAGCACGTGATCAATCTGTTAAGGGATAAATTGTTACGTATGTTTTGTCATAGAAGTGCCAAAGGGGGAGATTGTAAGGTCACGTTTTTAATTATTTGGCAAATCCCATGACAAAAATACATTGATTTGTATCGCTTATTATTGAGTTGTAGTATTTATTTTCCTTTCTAGAGTGTTTGCTTAGGAAGTGGATGGAAATCAAATATTATGTAATTGATATGTAGATTTTGTTAAGGAAATAAATTGGAAGAAAATCATGGCTTTGATTGATTGTGGGAGTCTTTATGGAAAGAGGACCAACGGAATCGGTGGCTGAAAAATGTGGGAACATGCATCAAATTCGTGGCTCAAGCAACTCCAGTAAAACTCTCACCGGTGCTTGAGCAAGTTGACAGATTTCTTCTATCTATTTATATGCAGTTCGTTTGGGATTTCTAGGTTACCAAATATATGAGAGCAGCTCCTCTCTTGCTTCCAAACTGAGAAATACCAAAGGGAGATTTTAGTTTGCCTCTTGGAGTAAACATATGATTCGTTGATCATCAGACTTTCAGAATAACTCCAAGAGCTCTTTTCGAACTCTGACTCTATTGAGTGATTTGTTCTTCCGGTGGATTCTTGAAGTATCTCGGAAGGCTTGAGTGATTCAAGGTAGCGACAGTCAAGCACTGGGTTTGGTGAATGAGTGATTCGGCAATCAACCTTGGTCAACCGAGAGCGATTCTAGGTTGTAAGTATAGGTTTGTTTGTAACTGTACAATGAGATATAGAGCATGATTTCCTTCCCGTAGTTTTTTACCAGTTTAAGGGGTTTTCCACGTATATCCTTGCAATATTGTTCATCATTTATCGCTTTTAAATTTCGTTTAATGAGTTATTGAAAAAGGGATTTTCAATTATCATTGCAATGTCAACCTTCACGTATGATGATATGAACTAGAGCGATTCTATACAAGAGCAAACATGGGGTGCCTCCAAGAGGTATGACCCTTTTAATTAATTGTTTTCATGAAATGGTGCCTTCTAAGAGGCATGTGTCCTTTTAATTAATTGTTTTCAATAGATATGATCTTTCCTAACTGGTGTCTTTAAAAGATATGAGTATTCCTAATGTGTGTTTCTTCTAAAAACACAACTTTTCACATAAGGGTGCTTATGAGTATAAATAGGTCGTTTGACACAACCAAAAAAAATTCATATTGGATTGCTCTCTCTCTACACACTCTCTTTCTAGAATTTTAGGCATACCGATATTCTGTTATTCTGTAGAAATAGAATATCAGTTTTGAGTTCTTTTATATTCGTCTAGCAAATATTTTGTCCGTTTTCGTTAGTGCAAAAGCAAACGGAAAGAACTTTAAGTTCGGATTTCAATTTGTCTTGGAAGCGGAATGCTGTAACCGTTTGCATACCATTTGATGGGGGCAAATACTGTCTTTAGAAAAGCGACATAGTCGTGACTCGAAATGTATTTCAATATTTATGGAGATTTCGCCAACAGTTTAGAATTTGCAGCAATCGTTTTTCCAACAAATTTCCACCTTAATTATTTGTTCCTCTTTCTTTTTCTGGACCAATGCCCCCATCTCTGTTAAACTTTTGGCTGGTTTTGGCTTGTCTTTTAAGTTGTTGATTCATGATGTCAAGACGACTCCAAGAGTCTTTGCCACTTGATAACCGCAACCGCATTCTCTCTCCCCTCCCTTTGATCAATGTCACCGCCGGCAACCGTGGATTTTGCACTGCCCCTCTCGAACGAGAAGACTTAAAAATCTAGCATAATATGCATCCTAGCTTGGAAGGAATTTAGAACAACGAACCCTTACTGTGTCAACCAAAACTAAGAGGTCGGCCTGGTTGTTGATGCTTGGGTTCAAGTTTAACGCTCTAAATTGATTACGTTTCTCCTTTGGCTTTAAGTTTACCTTATTCCCTCCTATTGATTTTGCTAAAAGGGGATTGATTATTAATTCATCATTGTCAATCTTAGCTAGGGTTTTGGGTGAGTTACGCACCGTTGCTGTTACTTTTCCCTTGTCAGTGTCTGAATTGAAACCTCGTGACATCATAGTCAAGTTGACTGAGGCGTCGTTCCGCAACGCAAAAAAGGTCCTTATTTTGGAAGAAGACAATTTCAAGCAAAAAAATTATGGGCTTATTGAAATCTAAAAATATACAATATGAATCTCGTTTGAAAGATCTCATTGAGATCTTTTATATGATGCAAAAAAAATTGAAAAATTATTTTTCATTTATATTATTTTTAAGTTTGAAAATGTGAAACAAACTACTTATTTTTTAAAAATGCTTCTAAAACGGGAATTATTTTTCATTTATATTATTTTTAAGTTTGAAAATGTGAAATAAACTACTTATTTTTTAAAAAGGTTTCTAAAACGGGACCTGACTTAACTTTGAATGTGTCAAATACGTTTACACATCAGCTGATGATTACGACTAGTCTAGGATTGAGCTTAAAAACTCATTCTTGTGCCAACTGGACTGCTACCAACTCATCAACTAGCAATGGGTGTGTCAAGTTTAGTTATCCTACAGTCTTGTATAGTCATAGGCCTTCTTCATCCCCTAACTTCCGCTCAATACTGTTCCTACCCGGGCAATTTCACTAGTAACAGCATATACGCCAGAAACCGCGACCGAATCCTCTCTTTGCTCCCCAGCGCCATCAACGATAACCATGGATTTTACAACTCCACCCTAGGGCAAGGCTCGGACACTGTCTATGCTCTCGCGCTCTGCAGGGGTGACCTATCTAACCAGAGTTGTTCAAATTGTGTCAATCTCTGCAGCCTGGCTATAATAGCTTCCTGTCCGAACAAAATAGAAGCAATTGATTTCGGGAACCCTTCTCAGTGTATTGTCCGGACCTCGAACAAGTCGTTGTTCGGGGCCATGGATACCCGACCAATGAGATACGTTTATGAAGCAAGTAACATCACAGACCATGTCGATGAATTCGATCAGGCTTTGAATAATTTGGCTGACAGGCTTGTAATCAGGGCTGCTTCAGGTAATTCTTCACGTAAGTTTGCAACGGGGGAGAAAAATTATACTCGGTATCAGAATAATACTGTGTATGGACTTATGCAGTGTGTCCCTAGCCTTTCATCGGTTGATTGTACCAGATGTCTAAGGGGCGCGGTGGATGACTACCAGAAATTTATTCCGAGGAAACAAGCAGTGATTATTCTGAGACCAAGCTGTATTTTTCAGTATGACTTGTTGCCGTTTTTGGAATCTTCAGCTGGTGCTGAACCACCACCACCAGCCCCTCCTCCGCCATCAACCAACTTGACAAAGAATGAAGGTACGTTCATGTTGTGGGGTGTCTCTTTGTGCTGTGCCAGTTGAGTTGTTCATGTAGTTTAATTTCAGCGAGTCAAGCTAACTTTTTAAGTCTTCATTATTGCATGCTAAATCAGTTAATTGTGGGAAATTTTGTACTATGTTTTTGTGATTGGAGTCGTTGGTTATGCTTCTTTCTGCCTTGGTAATTTGGAATTTCGCTCTCAACATTGCTGAGTAACTATATTTGTTTATATGCAACCTTCCATAAAGTGAATTTTGGTATTTACAATTGATAAATCTGATCTGAATATTTTCTGTCCATTGCAGATAATAAGAGTAGGACGTTGCAGCCAACCATTGTCATCGTCGTCGCAGTGAGTATCTTTTTGGTACTCACTGTCCTTGTCTGTGCCTTGCTACACTCAAGGAAAAGTACGTATCTTTTTTACCTTTTCTTTTTTACTCCTCCCTTCCTTTTGTGCGGTGATGGCATCCCCTTGATGTATTTTGAATAAATTATTTTTACCATCTAAAACAAGTGGCTCAGATGTCCTATCTAAAACAGGATAATAAAAATAAATGAACACGCCATGTGTTGTGTCGGTGTCTGACATGTGTCTGCCACAAATACGATGACCTTTAAGGCGTGTCGATTCACTTAATTATTTAGGTATGTCCACAATTCTTGATTCACTTCAGACCTTCCCCTCTCGGGTGTATCTGGGGTACCTATACTCACCCACAAGCCACAGATATCGAAAGGTTTTTGCAGCAAGAGTTAAACACGTACCAAACCACCTAGTTTCCGGTTGATCCCATTGACAATGTTAAACCATGTTTATCTATTCATCTTCCCCTGGTATAATGTCAACCAAACACCTAAGCTGATAAGCTTTAAAAAAAACTTGCATGAGCCTTATACTCACAGTTGACAGGAAAAGGAAGGTCTACGGTGAAGCTATTAGTTGAAAGCGGCACAAATGAAGATTTGCCATTGTTTGATTTCAACACCATTGTTGCAGCGACGGACAATTTTTCTCTTGAGAACAAGCTAGGTCAAGGAGGCTTTGGCCCAGTGTACAAGGTAGTACTGTTGTCCGTTGGAGATAAATCTCTGCCTTTTTTGCTATGTGTAGTTGAAAATGGAATGAGCTAATTGTACCTTGTTTCAGGGTCGGCTACCTAATGGACAGGAAATAGCTGTCAAAAGGCTAGCAAAAAACTCAGGACAAGGTGTAGAGGAATTCAAGAATGAAGTTAGCCTGATTGCCAAGCTCCAGCACAGGAATCTTGTGAGGCTGTTGGGATGTTGTATTCAAGAAGAAGAGAAAATCTTAATCTATGAATATTTGCCAAATAAAAGCTTGGACTCTTTCATCTCTGGTATGGCTGGTTCTTTTCTACTACTTCAATTCAAGTACATTTACATAACTAATCTTTCATTAACCCATGTACGTTGCATAATTCTTTTCTGTCTTAATAATTTTAAAGGATCTCTACTAGACTGGAGAAAGCGCTTTGATATTGTTTTGGGGATTGCTCGAGGGATGTTATACCTTCATCAAGACTCAAGATTGAGAGTAATCCACAGGGATTTGAAAGCAAGCAATGTTTTACTTGATGCTGAAATGAATCCAAAAATATCAGATTTTGGTATGGCTAGAATATGTGGAGGGGACCAAATTGGAGCAAACACCAATAGAGTGGTTGGAACATAGTAAGTGTCCCTAGCACCAAACAGTGAGAAAAATTCATGCGAATTTTGTTTTTATTTTCGACTGAATGACATGTTTTTCTTTTTTGTTATTCCAGCGGTTATATGGCTCCTGAGTATGCAATGCAGGGCCTATTTTCCATAAAATCTGATGTCTTTAGCTTTGGGGTTTTACTATTAGAGATCGTTAGTGGCACAAAGAACAGCAGCTATTATCGAGACAACTCCATGACTTTGATTGGGCATGTAAGCAAAAATTGTGATAATTCTTACAACAGAGCAGGCTTCTGTCTTGGACCATACTGTCCGGGCACGTTGGACCAACCATGGTATGCGGTTGGTAGGCCATGGTATGCAGATCCTCAGTAAAAAGTACACAACTTCATCTGAGGATAGTTAGCAACATGATTACAACACACTTTCAGATCAAGCAGATTACATCTAGCTTTTTTTTTTTTTTTGTTCCAAACAGTTAGTGAAATCATGTTGCTACCGTTTTGGATCGAGCTGATTTTTTTCTTGATGATCTGCACAATAGTAGGAGCAAATCGGATCATCAAAATTGATCCCTGTGGAGCTCACTGACCTGGAGAGCACAATCCAGTAGTGGACTGCACAGAAGCCTAATCCTTGTGAACAAAAGCTATTACCATGTGTTTGAAATCCACAAATTGAATACTCTTTCTTTTCAGGCATGGGACCTGTGGAGAGAAGGCAAAGCCTTGGACATAGTTGATTCGCTATTGTTTGGAGATGGTCATGAGTCATTCCTAGCTTCTCAAATGCTGCGGTGCATTCACATTGGTCTGCTGTGTGTGGAAGAATCCGCTACTGATCGGCCAACCATGTCCGATGTTGATTTCATGCTATGCAACGAAACAGCCTTGCTTCCCCCTAAGCAACCTGCATTCCTAATGAACAGTGTTAAAAGCGGTCCAGACTCAACGTCAACTACTACTGGGGCTGCTCCTTCCCTTAACGACCTTACGGTTAGCTCAATCGTTGCTCGTTGACCGCTCCAGCCAGTGGCGGATCCAGGAATTTGACATAGTGGGGGCACCAATTTTATTTGTAACGCCGTAATATGTGAGTTACAGTTAAACATATTCACACCAAAATAATTTTAGCATCCATGATAATGTAATAATTTAAAAGTATATATGCATTTTAATAACAAGCTACTTGGGCAAATTTGCACACCTTGACTATATGTATTAAAACAAAATTATCACATGTTCATTATCTGTTTTTTCTATTATTAACTCTACGAGTACAAATTTCGGAGATTAAAAATGTACAAATACAATGTACGAGTTCATATTGAGTAGTACATAAATGATGAGAGACGTTGGGAAGTAGGAAAAATCTTGGTTGTAAAAGAGCTTTTAGTGGATCTTGAAAAAAAAAAAAAGAAGAAGAAAACTTCGGAGTGCTGGGGCCCGGGGGGGTTGGGTGGGGGGGGGGGGGGGGGGGGGGGGGAATTTTGAAAAAACATAAAAACAGAAAACTTCGGAGTGCTGGGTTGGGGGCCAGGGAGAATTTTGGGAAAAAATTAAAAAAAAGTGTAGGAGCGTGGGAATCGAACTCATGCCACTGACTCCTTAAAATCCGTTGCTAACCACTGTACTAAACTTCAACTTGTTACAACATATTAGCATATATTTAATATATAGACACAAAATTAGGAAATTTTTAAAAAAAAAAAAAGACGTGGGGCACGTGACCACATGGGCCCTATGGTGGGTCCGCCCCTGGCTCCAGCTATATATATACACACTCCCTCCGTCCCATTTTATTTGTTCACTTTTTGACTTTCCATTATCCCAAATTGTTTGTTCAATTTTAGGAGACCAATGAAGAAATTCTATGAAAATAATATTTTACCCTTCTCTCTTTTTTAAATTGATGTGACAAGTACAATTTGAATTGAAGGGCATTTGTGAAAAATTTACTTTTCAAAATGTAATAATTGTGTCCCCTAAATAAATTGAATTTTCTAAATTAGATAAACAAATCAGGACGGAAGAAGTATATATACATATATATATATATATATATATCAAATTAAGTGGATGTGGTAAAGGAGCAATACTAATAAACTACACAAAGACTATACCTCTCAATGATTTACTTACATCTCTCTAGTGGTTTAATTATACGGATGCATATCGTACGTAGTTGTGTACAGTAGACGACGTTGTCTTTATTTCCTCCATGATTATACAACTTGGCGAGTGTAAGGCTCTCTAACTGTAACAAGGTCACGCATCAACTAATACGTGAAGTACATGTACTTTCCGTTTGCAGTATTAACCGACTTTCTCATTCCAAAATATTTTACAAGCTTCATTCTTCTCCACCAATAAAAAAGCATCTTGTGGTGAGATATAGTGGTCCTTGATCCACCATATAAATTGCATACATGGAAGGCAAGAAAGGGGAAGCACCAAGGGTTAATTTGGTCGGTGGATTGTTCCACACACAATTGACTAGAGTTCAATGTTTAAAGTCGATCGCAAAAAAGTAATTTCTTGTGAATTTTTTAGTCCCGGCGTGAATGACATGGCCACCAGCAGGGACTAGTTTATAGCTGGCGCAAAACCCATACGGACTAGCCCCACAAGAAGAGTTCATAGCATTTAAGAGGTTTCAAACCAAACCAAACCGAGCTTTTAAGTCTCAATTAATTGGGGTTGGCTATATGAATCAATTTTCTCCATTGAGCTCTTTTAAGAGCCACTTGTTCACTCGAACTCATTAGACTAGTATCTTTGCGCACAAAAACATCAAATATCAATTTAGGTCTTCCCATCTCCATAGCATTGTTACCCAAAACTATCGTATTCGCTCTTTTAACTACTGCATCTTCAGGTTTACGGTAGACATGCCCAAATGACCTTAGCCTATTTTCCCTCCACTTCTCAGTGCTACATTTACTATCTCACAAACCGTTTCAATTCTAATCTTGTCTCGTCTAACCTTACCAATATTCTCATTTTGACTACACATTTAAGAGGTTTCGAACTAGACGTTGAATTAAGTAAACTCTTTTAAGTCCTAAGTTTTCACCACCAGGCTAATCCGTTGGGTTTGGATTGCACCATAGTTGGGGAGAGACCATAAATATTATTACTATACTAAATGAAAGGAAAGAGGTAAATTCGACTTAAATGGAGTATTCGTTTGCCCCCTGAACTGTACAACTTTTGTTTTCCTCCCTAAACTATCAATTGGGGTTGGTGCATCCGTCAACTATGAAATGGTTGTCTATTTAGGTGCACCTAAAAGTGCTGCGAGTGACTTGGTCAATAGACGGGGTGGTCATGATTCACGAAGCTGGGTTATGGCAAGTAGTGGTGGGCCTGACCAGATGGAAATGCAGGAGAATTCCCATCATGTATTGGTTTCTGTTGATTGTCCCATCAAACATTGTTTGGTTTTGAACAGTCTTTCAAGGTCCCGTTTCGATTTTTTTTTTAATTTTTTTTAAAAAAAGAAGATAGTTTCAAATTTAAATATAATAAAAATGAAAAATAATTTTTTAATATTTTTTACACCATTTAAAAGATCTCAATAAAATCTATCAAATAAGATTTATATAAGTAGAAAAATTATTTGTTTAAACATATAATTTTTTAACTTAAAATTAAATTTCTTTTCTAAGAGTTCAATTTCTAAGAAATCGAAATACCCCCTAAACGGGGAAAAATTGTCACAGAGGACCTAGATCTGTACAACATGTAGTTTTGCCGAAATTTGAAAACTTTCCTACTTTCCTGTTGCTGGGTCCGGAGTGGAATTTGGTTACATAATACTATCAAACAATTCCCATCGGCCCCGTTTGATAACGGGGATAAATAGATGGGATTCGTAAGGAGATGAGATTAGGATTAGGATTGGAAATGAGATGGGATTATTAATGAGAAGGGATTGATAATGAGTATGTTTGTTTGTGATGAGATTAGATGATGGGATTATTAATATTATGTTTGTTTGAGATGAGATTAGATGATGAGATTGGATTGATAGAAGAAATTGGTAATGAAAATGGATTAGTAATGAGAATGGGTTGGGATCGAACTACGAATACCAAGTCCCACGGGGTATTGCTAATACCTCCTAATCCCCGGATTCGGCATCCCAACGGACTAATAGTCCGAACCTTTTTTTGTTACCAAACAAAGTATTAATAATTCCATGGGATTATTACTTCAATCCCAACTCTCAAACCCGTTATCAAACGGGGCCATCATGGATTGGTTTCTGTTTATTGTCCCATCATGAATTTCCATCTCTATCAAACATTGTTTTGGTTTTGGAAAGTCTTTTATACTGTGTTTGGTTTGGTATTTGAAAAGTTTTTTGAAAAATATTATGGGTAATAAATAGAGAGAAAATGTTGAAAGTAAAGGAAATTTTTTGAAAAATGCGTTTTGAAAAGGAAAGAGGATACAACATTAAACGGGGAAAAATTGTCACAGAGGACCTAGATCCATATAACACAGTTTTTCGCTGAAATCTGAAAGCTTTCCAACTTTTTTGTTGTTGGGCCCGGAGTGTCCCTATGGATTTCATTACACAAGACTACTCCTTGAGACCGCTTTAATAACATACTTGCGGGTGCGATGTTGAATTTCATAAAATACGTAATCGAAACTCTCTCTAACACCAATTGATTTTGTTGGGGGATTTTTGCCCATGAAAATAACCCAATAGAGTTTGGCCCAAGTTGATTTTATGGGGCCCAATTTGTATTTGGTGGAGTTATTTGAAAAGGAATGTTTTACGCACTAATACTATGTTTGGATTGGTATTTGAAATTTTTTTTAAAAATAGTAAGGGCAATAAGGTGCCGTTCCACTTTTTAAAAAAGTGAATTTTTGAAAAAGAAGGTAAATTTTAAGGTAAAAAATCATGTATTTACGCAAAAAATTTTCCTACCAATATGGATATTATTTGATAGATTTCACTGAGATTTTTTAAACGGTACAAAAAAATTGAAAAATTACTTTTCATTTTCGTTATATTTGAGTTTGAAATTACTTTTTTTTTAAAAAGAATGTTTTTGGAAAAAGCGGAATAGGGTCTAAGTAAAGAAAGATAGAGAAAGAAATGTTAAAAGCAGAGAGAATTTAGGAGAAATTTTTAAAAAAATTCTTTTTAAAATGTAAAGAACAAGGCATAAAGCTTCGAAGCTAAAAGAGGGGTTTTTTGTGCTGGAAGTAAAAAGGGAAAAAGGAGAGAGAGAGAGAGAGAGCCGATACCAAAGAGAAAAAGAAAGGAAAAAAACCAAAGCAAAAATGCTACACACACAACCATCCCCACACAACAAATCACACAACCGCTGACGTCAGCACGACATCATCCCAAAACGACGTCGTTTTGCTAAAAAAAAAAAAAAACAGAAGCCCAGGTCACGGAATAACTTTCCCTTCTTCCCCTTTCCCCTTTTACGATCAAGAAACAGATTACAGAAGCGGGAGAGGGAGAGGGGCTCCCACCACCACCGGCGTCCCACCTCCACCGGCGACAACACTTCCCACCTCCACACCGGCGTCCCACCTCCATCGGCGACCACGATTCCACCGCCACCACCAAAACCCAACCCAGCGCTCGGTTTTTTTTCCCCACTAACTCAGCAACTCAATTAAATTAAGGATACTAATTGAAACAAGGAGAGAGAGGGAGACCTTCGTGGTGGGGCAAATTCGGATTGCCTAGAAGCCGGTGAGGTGGCGTTCGCCGGCGGTGGAGAGCGCTGGGTTGGGTTCTGGTGGTGGCAGTGGAATCGTGGTCGCCGGTGGAGGTGGGAAGCGTCGTCGCCGGTGGAGGTGGGACGCCGGTGTGGAGGTGGGAAGTGTTGTCGCCGGTGGAGGTGGGACGCCGGTGGTGGTGGGAGCCCCTCTCCCGCTTCTGTAATCTGTATGTTGATCGTAAAAGGGGAAAGGGGAAGAAGGGAAAGTTATTCTCTGTGACCTGGGTTTCTTCTTTTTTTTTTTTAGCAAAACGACGTCGTTTTGGGCTGACGTCGTGCTGACGTCAGCGGTTGTGTGATTTGTTGTGTGGGGATGATTGTGTGTGTAGCATTTTGCAAACCAAAGTGCTTGTGTGCGTGAAGGGCAGCAGTGAGGTTTTTGTTCTACCAGAGAAAGGAGAAACGTGGGTGTGCTCCTGTGTGCTTAGTGTTCTCGGTGGTGAAGACAAGGATTTGGGGCAGCCTTGTTTGGTGAGTGCTCCTCTGCTCCTCTCTTTGATATTGTACATCATCAGAGAGATTTGTGTGAACATTGTGTGAGGGGGAGAGATAAAAATACTTGAGAGTTAGAGTCGGGTATTTTGTATCTCATTGCGACTCATACAATATAGTGGAATTATTCTCTCTCCTATAGACGTACCGAGCTTGGGAACCATGTATATTGGTTGTTCTCTTTGCGCTTTGTTTATTGGAAAATGATACGCCCACCGACTCTCATCCACCGAAAAACCCACCGCATCACCCATTGCCCGACACGTGGCGGTGGGCCCCACCATTAAAAAAAAGAAAGAAAACAAACCAGAAAATTGAGTCCACACCCAATTGACTCAATTGAGAGAGACGAGGAGGCCGGCCACAACCACTGCCGACGATCACCACGACCGCCGTCCCCCAAACCTCCGTTCCAAGTATGCCGGCGATAATCCCTGAGATCCTTCCTCATCACCCCCTTCTCTCTCTTCCCCCATTTCACACCCTCTCCTCTTCTCCCTGTAGAAAAGACTCCAAATCCCAGACAAAAACTAACACACCAGACTCCTCCGGAAAATCAACAACTAAATCAAAAAAAAAAACCAGAACCCTGCAATCAGAGAATAATCATAGGCTGTCCGGGTGTGCTTGTTCGAGCTTGGAGACCAGGTAGGCGTTCTTGTCGACGAAGATGGTGTGGCCGTTGCGGTTGAGGACGTGCCAGAGGAGGGTTTCGTGGGTCAGGCTGAAGATGAGAAAGTTGCATTTTGGGGCAGCGCCGGGAGGACGGCGGTGATGGATTTGAGATCGACGAAGGCTATCGGTGGTGGCAGTGGAGTTCGGGGTTGAGCCGTTGTGGAGGAAGGCGTCGAAGATGGGTTTGGGTAAGGGGCCGCCGCCCCTGTTGGTGGCAGAGGAAGCGGTTGTAGGGGGGGGGGGGGGGGGGGTTGATGACTGAGGAGAGGGAAGCGGAAGAAAAGAAAGAAGAAAGAGGAGAGAGAGAGAGAGAGAGAGAGAGTGGGGTAAGGGACTGGACTTTTCTGGTTTGTTTTCTTTCTTTTTTTTTTATGGTGGGGCACACCGCCACGTGTCAGGCAATGGGTGATGCGGTGGGTTGTTCGGTGGATGAGAGTCGGTGGGCGTATCATTTTCCTTGTTTATTGCGTGTTTAATTTTTTCAATTAGGCTTCCGTTTGCGTGTGGGATTGATTTAGGGGAATAATTCCAAAAAGTTTGAGAGGAGATGGTAGAAAAGCAGTTCGACACCTGTCACCTTTCTGGAAAACTCCTTCCTGTGCCGCATCATTTCTTGACTGAAAAACAGCATCAAAAACTCATTCTTGTGCCAACTCAACCAGTACCAACTCAACTAGTAATGTGCAAGTCAAGTTTGGTTGTCCTACTTTCTTGTATATTCACAAGCCTTCTCCCTCTAACCTCCGCCCAATATTGTTCCTATCCGGGCAATTTCACTAGTAACAGCACATATGGCATAAACCGTGACCGGATCGTCTCTTCGCTCATGCAGAATGTTCATGCCCACATCGGATTTTACAACGGAACCCTGGGGCAAGGCTCGGACGCTGTCTATGCTCTGGGACTGTGCAGGGGCGACCTTTCTAACATCACTTGTATTTACTGTATCAGTAAAGCGAGCCTGGATATAAAATTGCAGTGTCCTAACAAGATAGAAGCAGTTGCTTATGGAGACCCTTATCCGTGTATTATCCGGTACTCTAACGAGTCCTTTTTCGGGGCCATGGACAGCCGACCAGCCAAATTCCTACCTGGTGCAAGTAACATCACAGACCATACAGATGAATTCGATCAGGCGTTGAATGATTTAGTTGACAGGCTTATAATCAGGGCCGCTGCGGGTAATACTTCACTTAAGTTTGCAATGGGTACGACAAATTATACCCAGGATGAGAATAATACTGTGTATGGACTTATGCAGTGTGTCCCTAGCCTTTCATCGGTTGATTGTAGCAGATGTCTGAGGGGAGCGGTGGACGATTACCGAAGTTGTTGTCTGAGGAAAAAAGCAGTGAATATTATGAGACCAAGCTGTTTGTTTCAGTACGATTTGTCCCCGATTTCAGAATCTTCTGCTGGTGCAGCACCCCCACCGCCAGCCCCTTCACCGGCACACACTTTCGCTCCTCCTACGCCATCAACAAACGTGACAACAAAGCAAGGTTTGTTCATGTTGCTAGGTGTCTTTGTATTTTAGTGTAATCTCAGTTAAAGACGCCCTTTTTCGGACAGAGGGCCATGACATGGATCAAAAGGCTTATCCCGACGCATGCCCCAACTGAAGGATGTTGTGAGAGTTGAACGTTGCAATTCTTATTGCATAAAGTTGATCTAACATCCCAAGTTCTGTTTTTACTGAAGTTGAATTACTTTTCTCATTATTATTGCAGACATATTGTGTTAGAACGTTTTGTCAAAAAAGTTAATTTCATGGATTTTGCCAAAAGAGGAAAAAAAGAGAGGTTGATTTCGATAGATTTTGCCAAAGGGGAAACTATGAGGTGGTGATATTGATGATGACTTGTTGTGAACGACATCACTGAATAACTGCTTTCTCACTCCCTCCCCATGCCTGGTATATGTTAGAAGGAGAGGACTACATAAATTTAGAGAATTAGTCCTGGCATAAACCACGAATACTCTTGTCACAAAAAAAAAAAAAAAAAGAGAGATCTGCTATAGGTTTGTGATTGGAGTCATTCGTTTATGCTTCTATCATGATATTTTGGAATTTTGTTGTTGTCAATATTAGTCGGTAACTATGTTTGTTTAAATGTAACCTTCCATATGTGACTGTGAGTAATAGATGAATCCATTTTGAACATTTATTCTGTCCATTGCAGACAATAAGAGTAGCACGTTGCGGATTGTTGTTGTTGCAGTGAGTATCTCTTTGGTACTCACAGCCCTTGCCTGTGTGTTGCTCCGATTAAGGAAGAGAAAGGATATCAGAAGTAAGTTGACTTATGCTTTAAGTACTGCTATTATTGTTGCTCTTTGCTTACTGGCTTCATATAATTCAGGAAACAATAGTTTATGGCTTTACGCGTAGATGGTTTAGCATTTTGACTCCATCCAAAACATCCAACAGCTTAAAAAACTAATTACTCCTAACTAACAACTGCATCAAATCTAACCAATTCTTCAACCAAGCTCCATTCAGTAACTGGATTAAGCAATTACAAACCAAATCAACAAAGAATGAAAGCAAGGGACACAGATATACTTGGAGAACTGGCTAATGGAAAAACCATAGTAGAGAGAATCAAATAGTAAGACCCATGTGTAGTTACAGGAGATCTTCCAAAATATTAGGCATGCGGATATGGCAGGGGTACCGAGAAATCATAATCTAGTTTTAATAGATTTTACTCGTTATGCGCATGAATATGTCCACAGAACCACTTAAACTAAATCTTACAAAGTACTTGTTCGGAGCTATTTGTGGTTGAGATCTGTTGATCTAGGCATTCTAACCGTGCTGTTAACATGAAAGAGAGAATGGGAAAGGTCCAAGGACTGAGAGAGCAGAAGACGATTGTGAGGTTAAGGCTTTTGTCCATCTATATACATGTCATTTTTTTTACTTACAAATTCCAACCTTAAGTTTGTGCGTAAATGATACCATTTGACACATGCAACAACTTTTTCAAATTCTAAAACATGCTTTGTTGTGTTCCATGCCGTGTCTAAGCAAGACACGTGTCTCAGATGTTCTATCCAAAAAAAAATTGTCAAGCCTCATTTCGCATCCTGTATGTATTTCGGAGTGTCTGAGACGTGTCGGTATCATATGCGTGTCCGCATGGATACGGCGACCAATAAGCTGTGTCAATGTGTACGTGTTCAGTGTGTATTTAGTGTGTCCAATACCATTGAGTTTACGTTGATCCAATTGACAATGTTAAACCACTGGCTACCCTGATGGTTCTGCCAGGCTTTCTTGATTGTTTATTCATCTTTCCATTTGCTAATATTAACCAAATACCTGACTTGATAGGCTTTTAAAAACTTGCGTTAGCCTTATATTCAGAGGTGACAGGAAAAGGGAGGACTACATTGCAGCTATTGGATGAAAGAGGAACGGATGCAGATTTACCATTGTTTGATTTGATCACCACTGTTGCAACGACGGACAATTTTTTGCTTTCAAACAAGCTAGGTCAAGGAGGCTTTGGCCCAGTGTACAAGGTAGGGTCTTCGATCTTCCCCATGGAGATAAATCTCTGCCTTTGTTACTATGTGTAGTTGACAAGGAAATAAGCTAATCCTTATCTTGGTTCAGGGTCGGCTACTTTAATGGATAGGAAATAGCTGTCAAAAGGCTAGCAAAAAACTCAGGACAAGGTGTAGAGGAATTCAAGAATGAAGTTAGCCTGATTGTGAAGCTCCAGCACAGGAATCTTGTGAGGTTTTTGGGATGTTGTGTACAAGAAGAAGAGAAAATCTTAATCTATGAATATTTGCCAAATGAAAGCTTAATTGGACTCTTTCATATTCGGTAGGGCAGGTTCTTTTCTACTACTTCAATCAAGTACATTTACATAACTAATCCTTCATTAACCATATACGTTGCATAATTCCTTTCTGTTTTAATAAATTTAAAGGATCGATCCTAGACTGGAGAAAGCGCTTTGATATTTTTTGGGGATTGCTCGAGGGATGTTATACCTTCATCAAGACTCAAGATTGAGAGTAATCCACAGGGATTTGAAAGCAAGCAATGTTTTACTTGATGCTGAAATGAATCCAAAAGTATCAGATTTTGGTATGGCAAGAATACGTGGAGTGGACCAAATTGAAGCAAACACCAATAGAGTGGTGGGAACATAGTAAGTGTCCCTTGCACTAATCGGGGAGAAAAATTCATGCAAATATTTTTTTTATTTTCGACTGAATGACATGTTATTTTGTTTTATTCTAGTGGTAATATGTCTCCAGAGTATGCAATGCAGGGCCTATTTTCCATAAAATTTGATGTTTTTAGCTTGGGATTCTAGATCGTTAGTGGCACAAAGAACAGCAGCTATTATCAAGACAACTGCATGATTTTGATTGGGCATGTATGCAAAAAATTATGTATTCTTGCTGTCCGGAAACGTTGGTCCCATGACAAATTTCATTTTAACCATCTAGTCATTTGTAGGCCCTGGTGTGTAGATCGTCACTGTGAAAAATACAAAATTATCTGGCCATCATTAGCGACACGATTACAACACACTTTCTTGAAAAAGGAAAGTCAAATATGTTTTGGGTGGGAAAAAAATGCGAAACGACAATAGAAGTCCATCGGTTTTTTTTTTTGCAAGACGATTAGTGAAATCACGTAGCTACCATATTAGATCAATCTGATTTTATTCCTAGATGATCTGCACACCAAGAAAAACAAATCTGATCCTCAAGATAGATCCTAGTGGGACTCACGGACCTGGAGAGAGCGATCCAATGTACTGAACCACAGAGAAGCCTAATCCTTGTGAAACAAGGCTATTACCTGTTGTTTGGAGGATGGCTTCTTTCCACGTTCGAATATAAGATGTTCCCTTGTTTAAAGGCACCATTTTAATGCTTTTTTCTTTCTTCTTTTTTCATTTTTCGTTTTCATTAAGGCGTGGGACTTATGGAGAGAAGGCAAAGCCTTGGACATAGTTCTTCCATTTCTGAGAGATCAAGACTCATTTCCAGGTCCTCAAGTGCTGCGATATATTCACATTGGTCTCTTGTGCGTGCAAGAATTTGCTACTGATCAGCCAAATATGTCAAAAGTGGCTTTCATGCTATGCAATGAAACCGCCTTGCTTTCCCTTAAGCAACGTGCATTCATAATGAACGGTGTTAGAAAGGATCCAGCCTCATCATCAACTAGTGCTGGAGCTGCTTCTTCCGTTAATGATGTTACACTTAGTGCCATCGATGGTCGTTGAAGGCTCCAGCTAAGGGACTCTCAGAAAAATGAAGGTGGATCTACTAGTAGGACTTTTGCACAGAAAGATTTGTGCCTTCACATCTTTTTCTTCCCTTTGATAAGTTGGAGGAGAAACAAAGTAGTAACGGTTATTTGTGATTCTTGAGAAGATATTCCAAAAGGCTGTGGATACCATGACTATAATCAGGTTAAAACTGGTTGTCCTAGTTTTATTACTAGAGATCTCTGTGAAGTCCCGATGTATTTGTAGTTTAGAAGAATCGAACTTTCTTTTTATGTAGTTATTAGTGGATCCATATTTCTTAATCTCACTAAATCGCCATGGCAAAGTCTGATGCTCAAATATACAGCAATTGTTCATTGATCCTACCATTGATTATTGTGTTCGATTCTCCTGTTTGTCTAAAATGGTTACTTCAACACCTCTTGTTGGTTTGTCTTTAAAGTGTGGATCCTTCCCTGTCAAACTTATTTGGGACAGTGTTGAGAGAGAGGGGTGGTTCTGGAAAACCAAATCAAACAAAGTCATATTTGGCTCGGGAAAGGCTTATTAAATTCTTGATGATTCCCCTGCAATGGCAGCTGAGGAACGAAATTTCCACGTAGGACGCGTTAAAAGAACCAGTTAGGCAAATGATCGAAAATCTTGAAAAAATTTGGAGTTAAAAATCATTGTTTTTTATCCTCTTTCTTTCTTGCTTGCTTGCTTTCTTGTTTGATATTTATTTTTGTTTTCGTTTGACTTGGGAAGTCGTAGTCTGCTAAGGGGGTTATTCTGCTATAATGTTGGAAAACCATTGAAAGGTTCAACTAGGGAATAGGCCACAAAATGTTAGAGTTTTTCAAAATAAAGTGTCGTCGGTTTTGGTTTTGGAAAATTTCCGTGTTTCCTTAGAATGCTTTGTTTTCCTCTTTGTGTGCTTTGTCCCACATTGGATAGTTGAGAGAAGTTGGAGTGGTATATATTAGGAAACATTCCTAATATGAATAAATAATGATCTAGTGTGGTGCAGCCCTACGGTGCTTCGCATACCGGCAAAGCCGGTACGCACACGCGCGCGCGCGGCGTGGGCAGTGTGGCGTGGGCTGTGGTGCATTGTGGCGCTTTAGCGGCGCACTTTGCACTTAGCGCTAGGCGCCATTTCTTATTGCGAGTTGGCGGTAAGGTGGCGCTGACGTGGCATGCCGCGTGTCGCACACGTGGCAGGTGAGTCACACGGAGCGGTTCCGATCGGGTGCAACTTGAGCCTACGGGTGCGTTGGTTCGTAGAGTTGCGATCTCAGCCTTCGATCGCGAACGGGCACGATCCAACGGATTGGATCAAATCCGATTGGGTGTGAGCGAAACAGTACACCTGTTCGGTGTGACTGGGTGTGACTGGTCGATCTAGACCGTAGGATCTGATCCAACGGTCAGATTAGATCGGGTGCGTACCCATTCTCAATGGGTGCGTAGTGGCCTATAAATAGACCACTACTTGTCAGAATACATGGTTACACACATGAAATCCGAATTTCTCCCACATCTCTCTCTATGTTTTTCTAGCATTCATTCTGCGTTCTGTTTTGCTGTAGAAAACAGAACACAGTGGTTCTCGGTTCTTATATTTGTGTTCAAGCAGGTATTCTGTCCGTTTCGTTAGTGCAAACGAAAACGGAAAGAACTTCGAGTTCGGGCTTCGATTTATCTTGAAGGCAGATTTGCTGTAACTCTTTGCATACCAATTGGTGGGGGCAAATACTGTCTTTAGGAAAGCGACATCGTCGTGACTCGAAGCGTATTACAGGTTTGGTGGAGATTTCGTCAACAATTCAGAAATTGCAGCGGCCAATTTCCAACAATCTAAAGACAGTATTTTGCAATGGCGATGTCTCTACAAAAGATGACGCAGGACTTTCTGAAATTGGAGCGGTTTGAAGGCGGAAATTTCAGGCGTTGGCAGAAGAAGATGCACTTCTTGTTGACTACCTTAAAGGTGGTTTATGTTCTGACTACTCCGAGTCCGGAGATACCGGAGAATCCGGATGATGAAACTATGGAACAGGCCCGTGAAAGGGGCAAATGGGAGAATGATGACTACATCTGTAGAGGACACATTCTCAATGCACTGTCGGATGCACTTTTCGATGTCTATCAGAATTCAATGACGGCAAAGGAACTTTGGGATGCACTCAATGATAAGTATCTTTCTGATGACGCTACAAGTAAGAAGTTTCTTGTTAGTCAGTTTATGAATTATCGCATGGTTGATACAAAGCCTGTCATTGATCAGTTGCATGAGATTCAGTATATCCTCAGTCAGTTTAAGGTTAAGAATATGCATATGGATGAATCTATTATTGTCTCCTCTGTTATTGACAAACTGCCTGCATCTTGGAAAGACTACAAAAAGGAACTCAAACACAAGATCGAGGAATATACCCTTGATCAGTTGGCCCAACACCTTCGGGTGGAGGAAGAGACAAGGCGCCAAGAGGGTAAGGAGGGTAAGGATAATTATACTTCTAAGGTTCATGTGGTGGAAGAAAGTTCCAACAACAAACGCAAGAACAAGGGCGGTGATAAGTCTTCCGGTAAATGGAAGAAGCAGAAATTGGATCCTACCGATACTGGTTGCTGGCATTGTGGCAAACCTGGGCATCTTAAGAAAGATTGCAAAATCCTGAAAAGGAAGAAATCTGGTGGAAATCCAGGGGCATCTGGGGCAAAGAATTCCAAATTCATTGCTGTTGTTTCCGAGGTGAATATCCTCGAAGATGCTGGAGATTGGTGGTTTGATTCTGGTGCGACAAAGCATGTCTGCAATGACAAAAAGTTTTTCACTGAGTATAAACCAGTTGCAGATGGTACCGTTCTGTTCATGGGAAATGCATCAACTGCACCCGTTAAGGGTAAGGGCAAAGTGGATTTGGAGTTCACTTCTGGCAAGACGCTGACTCTTACTGATGTGTATCATGTTCCGGAAGTTAGGAAGAATCTCGTGTCTGCAAGTCTACTTAATAAGTATGGCTTTAAAGTTGTATTTGAGTCTGGCAAAATTGTTGTATCCAAGGGTGGTGTGTTTGTTGGCAAAGGCTATGTAACCGAGGGGATGTTTAAGCTTAATATCAATAACACAGTTATTTCTGCTTATATGCTTGATTCTTTTTCTTTATGGCATACTCGTTTAGGACATATCAGTACAAGGAAAATGGATTGCATGATTAAATCTGGACTAATTCCTAATTCTGATAATAATATGGTTGATAAATGCAAGATTTGTATGGAATCAAAGATAACCAGATTGCCTTTTCCTAAAATCGAGCGGACTTCTTCATTACTTGAATTGATTCATAGTGATGTATGTGATTTTCATAGTACTCCAACTAGAGGCGGAAAACTTTATATGGTAACATTCATAGATGATTACTCGAAATTTTGCTATGTCTTTTTGCCTCATTCCAAGGATGAAGTGCTTGATAAATTTGTTGCATATAAGACTGAAGTTGAAAATCAATGTGGTTTGAAAATAAAACGTCTTAGGTCTGACAGGGGTGGTGAATACCACTTCCCTGATTATTGTGAATCAGTAGGGATAATTCATGAAGTAACTGCGCCTTATACACCACAACAGAATGGAGTGGCCGAAAGGAAGAATAGAACTTTGTGTGAGATGGTGGTTGCTATGCTAAGCAATGTAGGATTAAGTAAAGGTTTGTGGGGCGAAGCCATACTTACCGCTGCTTATATCTTGAATCGAGTACCTCTCAAAAAGTCTAACATTACTCCATATGAGCTCTGGTCAAAAAGGAAACCAAACCTAAGTTATTTTAAGACTTGGGGGTGTAGGGCGATTGTGAGATTGCCTGGACCTAAAAGGAAGAAACTAGGTCCAAAAGGCATCGAGTGTGTATTCCTTGGATATGCTTTGCATAGTAAAGCATATAGGTTTCTAGTGGTTGAGCATAATGATGTTGTGTCTATCAACACCATCATTGAATCTCGAGATGCAGTGTTTTATGAAAACAGATTTGACAGAATTCCAAGGTTAAAATCCAGTAAGGATTTGGAATCTAACAAAGATTCGGAAGAGTTTCCTTTGGTGTCCGAAGAGGACAATGAGCCTTTCGAGGTTCCAGTTGAAGGAAATGAACCTGAGGAACAAGTTGAATTGAGGAGGAGCAAACGAGTTCGGACAGAGAAAACGTTTGGTCCTGATTTCATAGTTTTTCTAGTTGAAGGCACTAGAGAGACTTCATGTGCTCACAATGTATTTTCACTTCACGTGGAAAATGATCCTTTGACATTTGAGGAAGCAATGAAATCGCAAGATGTGGCTTTCTGGAAAGAGGCTATCCAAGATGAGATGGACTCTATTATGGGTAATAATACATGGGTTTTGGCGGATTTACCACCTGGTTCTAAACCAATTGCTTGTAAATGGATTTTCAAAAAGAAAATGAAAATTGATGGAACTATTGATAAGTTCAAGGCCAGACTCGTAACCAAAGGTTTTACCCAGAAAGAGGGTATTGATTACTTTGATACCTATGCCCCGGTTGCTAGAATCTCAACAATTAGAGTTTTAATTGCTCTTGCTTCTATATACAAGTTTGAGATACACCAAATGGATGTCAAGACTGCATTCCTTAATGGTGAGTTAGATGAGAAAATCTATATGCAGCAACCAGAGGGGTACGTTGTGCAAGGTTATGAGCACAAAGTTTGCAAGCTTATAAAGTCTCTTTACGGACTTAAGCAAGCGCCTAAGCAATGGCACGAGAAGTTTGACAAAGTGATTGTGTCAAATGATTTTACAATATACCAAGCTGATAAATGCGTGTATAGTAAGTTTAATGGCAAACGAGGAGTTGTTATCTGTTTGTACGTAGACGATATGCTCATTTTTGGTACAGACCAGGAAAGCGTTCAGAGTACAAAAGATTTTCTTTCTGCTAACGTTAGTATGAAAGATATGGGTGTTGTTGATTTAATATTGGGAATAAGAATTAAAAGGAATGGTGGTAATTTAATTCTATCCCAGGAACATTACATTGAGAAAATTTTAAAGAAGTTTAATCACTTTGAAAGCAAACCTGTGTCTACTCCGTATGACTCTCAATCGCCATTGGATCATAATGAGGGGAGAGTGGTGTCACAACTAGAGTATTCTAGAGTGATTGGCAGTTTAATGTACGCCATGACAAGCACGAGACCGGATATTGCATATGCAGTGGGGAGGCTTAGTAGGTATACTAATAATCCTGGGCATGTACATTGGCACGCAGTACATAGAGTACTGCGATACCTCAAAGGTACTATAGATTATGGAATAGTCTATAGTGGGTATCCTTCGGTTCTAGAAGGATACACTGACGCTAGTTGGATTACTGAGCGGAATGATCACTCGTCAACGAGTGGTTGGGTTTTTACACTTGGAGGAGGGTCAGTCTCCTGGGGATCTAAGAAGCAAACGTTGATAACAGACTCGACCATGGCAGCCGAGTTTGTAGCATTAGCTTCTGGTAGTAAAGAGGCAGAATGGCTAAGAAATCTGTTGTTGGAAATTCCAGTGTGGCCTAAGCCTATGCCACCTGTATCGCTGCATTGTGATAGTCAAGCTACGTTGTCACGAGCGTATAACCAAGTGTATAATGGGAAGTCCAGGCATATAGGACTAAGGCATAGCTATGTGAGACAATTGATTATTGATGGGGTGATAACCATTGATTTTGTTAAGTCAAGTCAAAACTTGGCGGATCCTTTTACGAAAGGCCTTGCAAGGGATTTGGTGTTGAAAACATCAAGGGGAATGGGACTTTTGCCCAATTAGTTTAATCACTCCTGGTGGAAACTCAACTCAACCGGTTGATACTCTCAATCTCTTGAGTTCAATGAGAAACTACACCATATGTCGTGATTGGAAACACTTTAAAGTTATTTTACACATTCCAAGGTAAAGTGTTTTGTACCTATAATGTGAATACAAAGGAGGTTGAACTACTAAGTTCTTAATAGATTGTTTGTGCTGTGTTATAGGAGCACGGATAGCGATCTACCTATGTGAATGTGGAGGTGGTGCCGCTTCCTATAGGTCACTGGGGCAGACCTTAGAGCGTTCATGAATTCAAGATAAAAGACCCAAGGCCAGTTCACGGGTCAACCGATTAGGATATCTGCGATATTTGGAGGATTATGTGTGAGACACGTCCGGTTGGTCGACAAAGGACAACTAGTTCAAAGACACGTCTACTATGCTGCCCTGACTAGCTTTGATATGTTTTCACTAAGTGAGTAGTTGAAGTCGAAAGACACTATTTATGTATGCATAAACCTTGTAGTAAGAACCGAGAATATTTCATCTGTATTTCGAAAATGGTGGGGGATTGTTAGAGTTTTTCAAAATAAAGTGTCGTCGGTTTTGGTTTTGGAAAATTTCCGTGTTTCCTTAGAATGCTTTGTTTTCCTCTTTGTGTGCTTTGTCCCACATTGGATAGTTGAGAGAAGTTGGAGTGGTATATATTAGGAAACATTCCTAATATGAATAAATAATGATCTAGTGTGGTGCAGCCCTACGGTGCTTCGCATACCGGCAAAGCCGGTACGCACACGCGCGCGCGCGGCGTGGGCAGTGTGGCGTGGGCTGTGGTGCATTGTGGCGCTTTAGCGGCGCACTTTGCACTTAGCGCTAGGCGCCATTTCTTATTGCGAGTTGGCGGTAAGGTGGCGCTGACGTGGCATGCCGCGTGTCGCACACGTGGCAGGTGAGTCACACGGAGCGGTTCCGATCGGGTGCAACTTGAGCCTACGGGTGCGTTGGTTCGTAGAGTTGCGATCTCAGCCTTCGATCGCGAACGGGCACGATCCAACGGATTGGATCAAATCCGATTGGGTGTGAGCGAAACAGTACACCTGTTCGGTGTGACTGGGTGTGACTGGTCGATCTAGATCGTAGGATCTGATCCAACGGTCAGATTAGATCGGGTGCGTACCCATTCTCAATGGGTGCGTAGTGGCCTATAAATAGACCACTACTTGTCAGAATACATGGTTACACACATGAAATCCGAATTTCTCCCACATCTCTCTCTATGTTTTTCTAGCATTCATTCTGCGTTCTGTAGCACGTCAGCGCTAGGCGCCATTTCTTATTGCGAGTTGGCGGTAAGGTGGCGCTGACGTGGCATGCCGCGTGTCGCACACGTGGCAGGTGAGTCACACGGAGCGGTTCCGATCGGGTGCAACTTGAGCCTACGGGTGCGTTGGTTCGTAGAGTTGCGATCTCAGCCTTCGATCGCGAACGGGCACAATCCAACGGATTGGATCAAATCCGATTGGGTGTGAGCGAAACAGTACACCTGTTCGGTGTGACTGGGTGTGACTGGTCGATCTAGACCGTAGGATCTGATCCAACGGTCAGATTAGATCGGGTGCGTACCCATTCTCAATGGGTGCATAGTGGCTTATAAATAGACCACTACTTGTCAGAATACATGGTTACACACATGAAATCCGAATTTCTCCCACATCTCTCTCTATGTTTTTCTAGCATTCATTCTGCGTTCTGTTTTGCTGCAGAAAACAGAACACAGTGGTTCTCGGTTCTTATATTCGTGTTCAAGCAGGTATTCTGTCCGTTTCGTTAGTGCAAACGAAAACGGAAAGAACTTCGAGTTCGGGCTTCGATTTATCTTGAAGGCAGATTTGCTGTAACTCTTTGCATACCAATTGGTGGGGGCAAATACTGTCTTTAGGAAAGCGACATCGTCGTGACTTGAAGCGTATTACAGGTTTGGTGGAGATTTCGTCAACAATTCAGAAATTGCAGCGGCCAATTTCCAACACAAAATAAAGAAAGAATGAATTACCAAATGCTTTTGCAAAACCACTCGGTCGGTCTGAGTCCAACATAAGAAATTTTCGTTATTGGGCGAAAACAAATTAACTTGTTACGTTTCTCATCATCCTGCTTTCTTGTACAATTGATTTTTGGTCCAACATTAGATAATTATATATTTCCCTACATTATCTTGTAAGTGGTTCAGTCTTTGAAAGCTCAAAAAGAGAGAAGATTCAAATCAATTTACATGACTATTCATCGTATTATAATATATGAGGGAAAATAACTTATTCACGGCTCCGCACAATCTTGACCATTTATTTCGGCAATCAATATTGGTTGAGATCTGTTTTTCAATTTTGACTAGAAACAATTAATTTTTACCAATCAAACTTGGTTTTCAAACTTGGTTTTCAATTCGGATTGTCTAAAACACTTTTGAACATGCACAATTGAGCGCCATAAACTTTATTTATAGGTTGTTTCGTAAAGAAGTTTATTACTATCGGTTATCTTGCATTGTCCAAGTAAAAGCCATCTTAGGGGGTCATTGGCATGGTCAAGCTCTGCTTTTATCACCATAAAATAGGGCAAACACCATGGAGAAAGAAAGAGTCTATTTCTTAAGACTCAGGTGACCCAATCCCATGGATATCCACCGACTACCATAGACTAGAAGTCTCAGTCCTTAAAAATCATGTTCGATCGCTTGTGAGCTTCAAAAGTGCAGAGATACAAATAAAGACAAACAAAAGATTCTGCTGAAAAAGGCAATGATCACTGGTTCGAATAGTTTTGTCCACACACGAATATATTTTCATGCACGATGACAAAGTAAACAAAGAGGGTACTAAAAACAGGTAGATCAGAGTTATAGCTCATGCTAGTTGATAACCAGAGGTGCCAGCAAGAGCACAAAACTAAAGTTGATCCTGCATTCTCGCGAGTCTCCCAAATAGAAAACCAGTAAAAACAAACACACCACAGGACTAAACAATCAACTCATCTAATTTTTTGGTCACTTAGCCAAACAAACTGACCACAAAAATCCCCAATTTCGTGGTGGATGACAAACCCTAATTTTTGAGGGTCCCCAAATTTCGGAACCCTAAGATGGAGAATCTAGGGCTCATCAATGGAGAGAGAGAGAGAGAGAGAGAGAGAGAGAGAGAGAGTCTTTGGCAATGGAGCTTCGGCGGTGTGTCGCGATTCAATTTTTGTAATTTGACCATGCTTTGGTGGAGCTTCATTGGAGGTGATGGGGGTCGGCGGTGGCTGTGGTGGTCGGCGGTGGTGATGGATCTGTCCTCCTCCTACAGTCCTACTCCTTGCCCCTTCCTCTCTCGTGCTCCCTCTCTCTTCGAACTTGAACCAGAAGAAGGAGTTTTGGATTTGGGGATTTCGTTCCCTTTTCCTTTGTTTCACTTTTTTTTTTTTAAAATTTTTATTTTGGTGTTGTGTGAATTGGTGGGGCTCACCGATGACATGTAGGATGTTGTAAAGATGTTTAGATCGTCAGTGTGAAAAATACAAATTTATTTGGCCATTAGTGTGAAAAATGCAAATTTATCTGGCCATCCGTTTACAACACAATTTGTTTGGTTTTGATGAAAATACTTGTAAGTTCTTGATGATTCCCCTGTAGTGGCAGTTGAGTTAACAAAATTTGCACATAGGACGCATTAGAAGAACCAATAAGGGAAATGCCGTAAAATCTTGAAAACTTTTGGAGTTAAGAATCGTTGTTTTCTATCCTTTCTTTCTTGCTGGAGTATTTATTTTTGCTTTCGTTTGACTTGGGAAGTGGTAGTCTGCTAAGGGATTTTTTTATTTTTATTTTTATTTTTTAATGCAAAAAAAGATGATGTTGGAAAACCTTTGACAGGTTCAACTAGGGAATAGACCAAAAAAGCAAGAATGAATCAATCACCAAATGCTTCTGAAAACAGGGTCAACTAGGGAATAGGCCACAAAAAAAAGAATGATGCTTTGGGTCAAATTTATTATCCTTCAATACTTTTGGAAAACCACCCGGCCTGAATCCAAGTAAAAAGTTTGCATACGAATTTTGACTATACAGGTAAGGAAAATTCTATGTACCCAGAAAGAGTATCCAGAAATTATTCCGAATTTGAAAATCGATGGTCCTGATTGACTTTAAGTGAATTTGGACCATTGATTTTCAAATTCTGGATAATTTCTAGGTACTCTTTCGGGATACCTAGCACTCAGTAAGTAAAACTAGGGGACATAAATATTGTCAGTCAAGACTAACAGGTTGGCCTAAAGGTTGGCCTATTAATCAAGGCACTTTTATCAAGGCATGATGCTTGGGTTCAAATTTTAACTCCGCAACATTTGTTTTTTTTTTTTGGGCAAGTGTCTTTTCCCTTTCCTTATTTCCTCCTATACACTATGATTAACAAAAAGAAAAGACCATAGTAATTGTCAATCCTCAGCTAAGCTTTGATGAGATCCTATGGTTTCCCCTGAAGCTTCCTTAGGCTTTTGGGTGGGTTTTTGTAGTTCTTTCCTTTATACAAGTTAGTGTCTGAAATCGACCCTCTGCTTTTGGTATTCCTTCCTCTGGCCCATAGCTGACTTTGAGATTTCTCTCCTATGTACGACAACGACGAAGAAAAACGACTCAGTTAAATGAAACTAGATATTCCTCTAGTGCTATTACGCTCTTGCACTCTGCAGGGGTGACCTTACCAACCAAAGTGTTCCGTCTGTGTCAATTCGTCGAACCAGGAAATAATAATGACGAATTGTCCAAACCAAAAAGATGGCGCTTGATTGGGGACATGCTTCTGATTGTATCGTCCGGTGCTCTAATGAGTCGTGTTCCGCATCCATGGACGAGCAATTTGCCAGAGTCGTATATGGGGGACGCATTAAAGAGGACATAGATGAATTGGATATAATAGAACCATGATTAAAACTCATTAAAACCAAGACAAAAAAAGTAAAAGCCATGATCTTTAACTTCTTACCATCTCAAATTTTTCCTAAGACCATGACTATTTAGCAAGAAATAATATGCCGTCGATTTTATAAATCAATATTTTATTTTTGATATACCTATCGACAAGCTGATTTTTTGCATATGTACACTACTCTGCGGGCCCTAAAAAATAAACGGTTTAGATTATTACCATAAACTATCGATGGGGCTCACACATGGCGGGGGTGCAAACTTGAACTTGAAGTAGTAGAGCAAACTTGGTGCTCAACCCAGTACGTACTCGACTAATAGTACATACCAGAAGAACCTCGTTGCCCTCCTCTCTTCCCTTTCCAACAGTACCGATAGATATGGGTTTTACAGTTCCTCAGTTGGCAAAAATCCGGACAGAGTTTATGCAATTGTGCTTTGCAGAGGAGACGTTGACCTCGATAGCTGTCGTAGTTGTATCAACGATGCCACTATGAAGCTCCCACAACTGCTTCCTAATTACAAGGCGGCGATCGGATGGTATGACCTTTGTATGCTGCGTTACTCGGACAAGTCCATATATGGCATTGAAGCATCCTCTCCGACTTTCTTCTCGGGGAACCAAGCAACTGCGTGGAGCTTGAATGAATTCAATCAGGCGGTGAAAAGCTTGTTGGACGGTCTCCGCAGCCAGGCAGCATCAGGTGGGGCCCGCCGCAAGTTCGCGACGAACAACAAGGCTGGTCCGGATTTTCAGACTGTATATGGACTAATGCAGTGCACACCTGATTTGACCCAGAGGGATTGCAACAATTGCCTCGGATGGGCTACTGGACAGATTCCGCAGCACTTCGGTGGTAAGATAGGGGGGAGATTTTTAACACCTACCTGTGCTCTTCGGTACGAATCCTATCCGTTCTTTACGGACATCCCAGCTGATGCACCAGCTGAACCACCACCAACCACATCAGGTGATGCACCACCAGATGCACCAGCTGAAGCACCACCAACCCCATCAAGTGATGCACCAGCTGAAGCACCACCAACCACATCAGGTATAGCATATCTTTTGTAGGAACATTTATCCTTAATTTGAATTATTCTTTCCTCGGTTTAACAAATGATAGACTTATGGGTTATGTTAGGTAAGACTAATCAAGCAACTTACCTATAGATTTAAAAACCGGCCGCTACGTAGCGGTTTTTCAAACCTCCGGTACACCTTGCTATACAGTGTTGAAGATTACTACAGTTTTTTTACAAGAGAGAGTATTTGGTCAATGAAGATATCCAAAAGATCTTCAAAGATTATTCAGTTTCGAATGCAGGTGAGTATTTGGTCAATGCATGTCTTGTTGTGCCTACGGATCAAAACCAAATACACACTTGAAGTTTCAATATAATGAAGACATCCCCAAAACTCAGGTACTCCACAGAGGACATGTCTGAGGTGTGCCGGTGTCCAATACATGTTTGATACGGATACGGCGACTAGTTATGCCTATTGGTTCTTCATAGCATCACCAGATGTGAGACAAGGTTGTACCCGAGGAAGAGTGTGCTCTTGGATCAGCATTCGAACAACTTAAGTTTTCAGGACAAATCAATATCAAACAAATATGATTGTTGCATTTCCGGAAGAGAAACACCTGATATGTGATGGTCATTTAATATTTCTTGGATCTAGGAAACTCCACGTGCATAAATATGTTACAACTTACAACCATATAGAACATCTTAACTTCAGCTTACGCAATATGCTTTTACAACAAGGAATTTCTGGGTTTTGCAGGAAAGAAAGATAATACAACTCGAACAATCATCATTAGTGCTGTTTTGACAATAATTCCTGTGATAGTTGAAGGGGTCTTCTTGAAAATAACCTGTCTGAAATCGACCCTCTGCTTTTGGTATTCCTTCCTTTGGCCCAAAGCTGACTTTGAAATTTCTCTCCTATTTAGGACAGCGTCAAAGAAAAATAACTCAGTCAAGGTCTCCAAATTATTATAAACCCATTTTAGGTAGGGAACTAATATTCAGACTTCCTTTTTTGATATCAACCCTCTATTTTTTTTGTTCTTTGGTGTTAATTAAAAGTGTGTGTATTTTTTGCTAAAAAACAAAAAGAAAAAGAGTGTGAATAACAAAAAAGGAAGTGTGAATATCAATTCTCTTTAGGTGTTCTCTTTAATTCATGAATGCTCTATTTAACCATAAAATGGGATAGAATAACATGAAACTTGATATTCCTCCAGTACTTTTACAGTTGGTCCTGAAGTAAAGAAAAGAAAGAAAAGCCTTTAGAAAGCATCATTCTTGTGGCAAGAACTCAACGACTGATGGGCACTTTGAATTTGCTTGTCCTTCTTTCTTGTATACTCACAACCGTTCCCTTGACGATTGCTCAAATCTGTTCCGATAATTTCATCGCAAACAGCACGTACGGCATAAACCGCAACCTAATTCTCGCTTCCCTCCCCTATAATGTCACCGCAAACAGCACGTTCGGTGGATTTTACACCGCCACTGTCCCACAGCAAGACTCCGAGACTATCTACGCTCTCGCACTCTGCAGGGGTGACCTTACCAACCAAAGTTGTTTTGAATGTGTCAATTCCTCGATCCAGGCTATAATGACGAAATGTCCAAACCAAAAAGATGCGGTTGATTTTGGATCAACTTCTCATTGTATTGTCCGGTTCTCTGACAAGTCATTTTTCGCATCCATGGACTCGCAGCCAAACATAGTTGTGTATGCAGGAAACATTACAGACTACATCGATGAATTCGGTAAGACCTTGGATGATTTGGTCGATGAGCTGATGAACAGGGCGGCGGAGGGGTAATTCTTCCCTTAAGTTTGCAACGGATGAGAAAAATTATACCCAGTATCAGTATGAGAATATTGTGTACGGACTATTGCAGTGTGTCCGTGGTCTTTCACCTGTTGATTGTACTAGTTGTCTAAGGGCAGCGGTGGAAATGTACCAGAACGGTTTTTTGAGGAGGGGAGGAGTGAATATTATGACACCAAGCTGTATTTTTCAGTATGATTTGTCCCCTTTTGTTGAATCTTCAGTTGGTGATCCACCGCCGCCGTCGCCCCCTCCACCCCCAGTTATTTTTGCTCCTCCTCCGCCGCCGCCAGGTATGTTCATGTCTGCAATCTGCATGCATGGAGTCTTACCAATTCTAGCACAAACCACCGTGTAGAATGAACCGCAAAAAATACTGTGTTGGCAGCACTATATTCCATTGATGGGCCCATGCTGAACAGGGGAAAAATATATTGCTGCCAAAACTGCATTACGTGCATGGTTCGTTTTTTTTTTCTTTTCCGTTTCCATATATAGACCTTCTATACTAGTACTACTGCATGCTTTTCGTGGAGCTTGATATGCACTTATTTCCTAAGAATCTCAAGTTGGAAGATAGGATTTACTTTATTGAGTTGACACATTCTTATCATCCCTGTCACACATGTATGTATGTGAGGCGGGTCTGTGTTGTTAGAATACCAACTCTCCCAAAAGTTTAAGTTGTTCGGAAATAGGCCCGACAATATATCAAGCTATTCAACATCCTTCCTCACTTGCAACCACGTCTTACACATGAGATGCAAACATCCACACATTGAACGAAGAGAAATGCAAAGGGGAGAAACATAATTCAAACGGGGAACAAATTGCAAATGAAGAGTCTTGAACTCAAGATCTTCTAGAACCTAAGCTTTCACTACAAGAAAATGAAAATTGGTGACAAAAAAGTAGCGACAAAATTTAATTTTGTCACTGTTTTGACAACTTTCGTAACGAAATAATTTCATCACCAATTATACCTGTTTAGCGACGAAAAAAATATTTTCATCACCAAAGGCACCCATTTGGCGACGAATATATTTCTCATCGCCCAAAGCTTAAAAAAGGTGACGAAATTAATTTTTCGTCACCAAAGATAATTATTTGGTGACAAAAAATATAGTTTATCGCCAAATGAGACCAATTTAGTAACGAAATATTTTTTTTGTCACCAAATGCTTAACTTTGATGACGAAAAATAATTTCGTCTCCATTTTAATGCTTTCAGTGACGAAAAATATATTTCGTCATCAAATGGGTACCTTTCGTGATGAAATTTATGTATTGCGCTTTGTCACTAAATGTATTTTGAACATAACTCTTTACTATAAATTCCGATTGAGATAATTCAAATTGGGTTTGAACAATAACTCAATTGCCTATAACTTTCATACTTATCAAAATTGCTAATTTTAATGTTTAATGGTTCAAAATTACATTCGAAATATATTTTCATGTTAAACATATATGCTATATATTAGATATTTCAAATATTTTTTGAAAAGTGTGTGTAGTGCAGTTGGTCGGAGCTTGGGCGAAAAACTCAAAGGACTCAGGTTCGAAACCCAGCAAGAGCAAGAAAGAAGGATTTTTTTCCCATATGAAAATGTCTTTTGCAACGAAAATTTCCGTCACTGATTTCTTATTTTTTCGTCGTTCAAAGCACAATAAGCGAGAAAAATTTTTTTGTCACAAATTATTCACTTCTTGGTGACGAAATATTTCATCATCAAAAGGCACTTTATGTGACGAAAAATAGATTTCGTCACCAGGTAGGAATTCTCGACAATCTTTAGTTGACAAATTTTTTTTTGTCACCTATATTATTTGTGACAAAAAACATGCAATTTGTGACGATTTTCATTCGTCACCCAATGTGATGCAGAACGAAAATATGACGAATATATATTACTAATTACGTATTATTCTAAGTTTATTGTTTTGTCAGAAAATTCTGTTTTAGTTGCCGCTTGTTTTGGCAATCTTATATTTTTTTCTAGTATTTGATTTCTTAGTCAAAATAGAATTTTTCTTTTTTGGTAATTTTCATTAATTAATTGATTCGGCTTCCTTTTTGAACGAATCAATTAGGGTTAGGATTTTTGCATATATAATAAGTTGTAAGCCTTCGGGTTAAGAGGGTTATTGATTATTATTAAAAATTAAAAGAGTCTAGAGAGCGTTTTCATTTGTGATTTTCTTGTTGCATGATTATTCCATAGTTCATAAGGCTCCCTGCATCACAATGTTATTTTCCTTGTAGTGTTTTGTACCATGCATGTTAGAGCATGCACCAACTCTCCAATACATGTTTGACACGGATACAGAGAGTCGCGACAAGTTAATCATGTTGGTTCTTCATAGCATCATGGCATCTGAGACAAGGTTTTACATGAGGAATAGTGCGCTGTTGGATCAGCTTCCAAACAACTTTAGTTTCGGGACAAATAATTATCAAACAAATATGATTGTTGTGCATTCCTAAAAGAGAAAGAGAACACCTAATATGCGATAGCTAGTCATTTTACATTTCATGGATCTAGAAACTTCATGTGTGTATATATATACTATGTTACAACCTTATGGAACATTTAAAATTCGGCTTATGTAAGTGATTTTACAAGAAAGAATTTTTGGATTTTGCAGGAAATGATGATAATATAGCTCGAACAGTTATCATTACTATTATTTCAACACTAGGTTTTGTGATAATATTCATTGTCTGCGTTTGCATCTTTCTAAGAAAAAGGAAGCAGAAGAAGAATCCAAAACAAAAGGTTGAAGGTAAGCTTAAAATGGTTTATCTTGACCCTAAGTGGAGTTTGGCCTCCATTTACTACGGTTGAAATCACTTGCTCCTTGAAAAGAGAGGTAGATAAAGAAAAACATGTAAAAATTTTAGTATACTGACCGGTGACAATCCGTATCAGTTGGCTAATCTTATGGTGGAGAATCTCTAAAGAAAGTCTCCAAATGTAAAAATGTTCTCGGAAATTTTACTTGTAATTTATGTTGATACAACTTTTAACTTCAGTTTTTGAAGCTGATGATCAAATTAGCATCGTGGAATCTTTGCAATACGACTTTGAAACTATTAGCATTGCAACGGATAACTTCTCCAAAGGTAATAAGCTTGGACAAGGTGGATTTGGTGCCGTTTACAAGGTAATTGAACCCAGAGTTAACAAACAAAAAATTCCCTTGGTAGAGGTGGTTTTGTTTGGCTAACATATCTATTTTATCTTCAGGGTAGGCTTTTGAATGGACGGGAAATTGCAGTGAAGAGGCTGGATAAGGAATCTCGACAAGGAGAAATAGAGTTTAAGAATGAGGTTAGGCTACTGGCCAAGCTTCAACACAGGAATTTGGTTAGGCTGCTTGGTTTCTGCTCGGAAAGAACAGAAAAGCTTCTTATCTACGAGTTTGTGCCCCAGTTAAGCCTTGATAAATTCATATTCGGTAAGACTAACATAGATCACAGTGTGTGTGTGTATATATACATATATATATATGTTTGATGCAAATATCATCTCATCGATTTTACGATTTTAGATACAGAGTATTTCTTTTGAGCTTTGATTCAACCATATGCATGAAAAACGTACAGATCTGAACAAGCGCAAACTGTTGGGTTGGGATAGGCGTTACAAGATCATAGGAGGCATTTCTCGGGGACTTCTCTATCTTCATGAAGAATCACGACTAAGGATCATTCATCGTGATCTCAAAGCTAGTAATGTTCTCTTAGATGACGACATGAATCCCAAAATTTCAGATTTTGGCTTGGCAAGATTGTTTGTGGTGGATGTAACTCACGAGAGTACAAGTAGAATTGCGGGGACCCCGTAAGTTTTGTATTCTGTCTTTACCAAGCAGTTTTGGAGCATTTATGGAAATAGCATTTGAAAATTTCTCGAAACAGTTTGACCACATAAATTCTATAGAAAGGACTTCATACAGTTTATTTTGTAATCTTTACGAAGCCGAACAAATTGGTTGGTGAGGTCTTGAACATTTTAATTTTTGTACTGATACCAATCCATTAACAATTGCAGTGGATATATGGCTCCAGAGTATGCACGTGGGCAAATCTCGATCAAATCAGATGTCTTTAGCTTTGGTGTCTTAGTTCTTGAAATTTTGAGTGGCCTGAAGATCAACTCTATCCATAATGGGGTAGAGGGCCTTTTAAGCTATGTAAGAATTAAAATTCCATGAAATGTTGTCTACCAAAAAAAAAAATTGTATGGCATTTACAAGTCCTAAAAGAAGGTAGTATTCCGTGAAACCTTAATTCACATTTTGAATGCTTGCAGGCTTGGAAAACTTGGAGGGAAGGAACAACTCCAAATCTCATAGACCCCGCATTGAGGGCTAATTCAGGTTCCACGGAAGAAATGGTAAGATGTATTCATATTGGGTTACTATGTGCCCAGGAAAATGTTGCGAAAAGGCCGACTATGGATTCAGTTATTCACATGCTTAGTAGCTCCTCCCTCAACCTCCCGGTACTGTCAGAGCCCGGATTTTTTCTGCATAATGGTAGCAACAATTCTGACTTACCATTGCTTCAGGAGCATAGTCCAGAATTGGCCCCGTTGGGTCATTCAATAAATGAAGTATCAACTACTGAGTTGTATCCTCGTTAAATTCTCAAGATGTGGTTTTGGCTATAAGCATATCTGTTTGAATTAGGATGTGATTTTAACCAATAAGCATATCCCTTAGTTTCTGTAAAAGGAATATAAGCTAATTGAGTAAATTGACTATTGTAATATAGCTTTCATGGTTGCTGGAATTGCTTTGCATTGAATAACTTCTTCTTCTTCTTTTTGGATAAGTAAGCTTTGAAGAATGATGTTTCCACCTTGAGCTGATGCACTGTCATGAGTCTCATTAGAAGTTAATTTTGACAAAAACCCACCAACTTCGTACTTATTTGGAAAAACGCAGAACTTGCTATTTGGTTACTAAATGAATCCTATTTTGCTCATCTCATTAAATCCCTCATGAAAAGGGTTATCACTCGAATTTTCATGATTTTTTTACAAGCCTACCTTCATTATCTGGAAATCCTTGTTTGAGGAAAGATCTGTTACTATACACAATAATCACTAGTACGTGCCTAATTAGTTCTAGAAAGATCATCGGTGGCAATCAGAATAATAGTTCTAACTTTTGATAAATCAATTAGTGTAATCATTCTAACAATAAAAAGATGTATTACTGATTGAATTCTGCTTGTACGGTTGCAATGGTAATTAAAGTCATCTATGATCATCTCAGCATATATGGGTACTACTATATTTTTGTTCTGATACCAACCCATTTACCATTGCAATGGATATATGGCTCCAGAGTATGCGATGCATGGACAATTCTCGCTCACATCAAAATTCTTTAGCTATGGTGTGTTACGTACTTTTTGAAATTCTGAGTGGCCAAATGAACAACTCTTTCTGTATTGGGGAGAACATAGAGGACCTTTTAAGTTATGTAAGTATGAAAATTTCTTGAAACGTTGTTTACCACAAACAGAAAATATTAATGCACGGCAGTACAAGTCATGAAAGAATGTAGTATTCCATGAAACTTTAAGTAACATGTTGAATCTTGCAAGCTTGGAAAACTTGGAGGGAAGGAACAACTTCAAATCTCATAGACCCGACATTAAGGGCTAATTCGGTTCCCATACGGGAAATGATAAGATGAATTCACATTGTATTATTGTGTGCATCGAGGAAAATGTTGTGGAAAGACAGACTATGGCTTCAGTTGTTCTCATGCTTAGTAGTTACTCCCTTAGCCTTCCGCGCGATACCGTTAGATCGAGCCAGCATTTTTGCTGCACATTGGTAGCACCAATTTAGAGCTGCCATTGCTTCAGGAGCATAACTCTGAATTAGCCATGTTGGGTCATTCGATAAATGAAGTATCAATTACTGAGTTGTATCCTCGTTAAATTCTTGAGATGTGATCGATTTCAGATATAAGCAAATATGTTTGAACCAGGATGTGATTTTCAACATTAATAATCATATCTGTTAGTTTCTACAAAAGGAATGCTAATTGAGTAAATTGACTTTTGTAATATTAGGAGAGATCTCTGTGAAGTCCCATTTGTTTGTAGTTTAGAAAAATTGAACTTCCTTTTACCGTAGTTATTAGTGGATCCATTTTTCTTAATCTCACCAAACCGCCATGGAAAAATCGATTCTCCTGTTTGTCAAAAATGGTTTCTTCCAAATTTTTTTGTTATTTTCCATCCATTTTTTTCTTGCGTGCTTTCTTTTTTGCTTTTTCCTATTTATTATTGTTTTCATTTGACTTGGGAAGTCGTAGTCTGCTTAGGGGATGTTATAATATTGAAAACCTTTGACAGGTTCAACTAGGGAATTATAGGCCACACAAGAAAGAAAGAATGAATCACCAAATGCTTTTGCAAAACCACCCAGTCTGATTTCCACATAAGAAGTTTGCATAGGAATTCTGACTATACAAGTAATGTCACGACCCAAAACCTACCTTGAAAGTCATGACCGGCCAAGCGGATGTTAAGCCGCCGAAGGTCTGTACATATTCTAGTTTGGGGATTTCTAACATCATCATCTTTTTAAACCATAGAATTCAAAGTATGCGGAAGTGTAGAATAAATAACATAATCCCAGAGCTTTTAGGTATACAAGTATAACAATTATAAACCATTAGGCTACACATGATTCTCCACGGTTATTCTAGCACCCCAATCAGCCCACAACTTGTTATCTACCTTATCCTGAAAAATTGAAACAGGTTTTCGTAAGCCGAAGCTCGGGTGAGAAACGTATACCAAAGTTACAACTTTGACCATATGAAAATACCTCACTTAGTAAAATAATTCAAGAGCAAAGCAACATTTCCAATATTCTCATCAAATTCTCCAGTACATGCATTTTGATCCATAAGCTCATTTCTTTGGTCCAAAAGATGGACCCTTTTCATTTCATTTCTCTTTCAACTTTTGCACTTTTGAGCGATAATAGCATTCAACAGTATTTTTGTCAATCGGTTGGGGAGCGACCCCATTGAAGAGTGGTAAGATATCATTACCCGGTTATGCCTGGCTGCAGCATCTCCTACCTTATTACTTCATGCCACTAGTATCTTTACCCGTCCCCTAGCGCTCGGGACACCGTTCGAATGAATCATATTATCACGAGCATGTACTAGCAACCAGTAAATCCAAGTTTCCAAAACATATTGCCATGGTCTAATTTAATTGAAACTCAAAAGATTTATAAACTAGCCATCACATGCATTAACATCAATTAAACCAAGTAGGAAGCTCAAATTCTATATTTTCAAGTAAAATCAAGCAATGGCATCTCATTCCAAAAATTCAGAAAATACATGTAACTAAGATATGCGTAACTCACCAAAAAGAAGTAGCGGTCACTTTACACGCGTCACCTCATGACTTCACAATACTTACACCTAAACACGTAATATATACTTGGTATCAGCTAAGAATCCAACTACAGGATTAATTAGGTTAGTGCTTAGGTACCAAGGTGTTTCAATTTATTCTTAATGCATCATGGATTTTAATTCAAGTCAATCGATCAATAGCAATCAAGTACTTTAAATTAGGTTTCTAAGACTTTTTGTTTAAACTGTTGATTTTGTTCCCAGCCCGAGCTATGGCGGCGAGTCAGAATCCGAACTCTTTGCCGGGAGAGTTTCTCTTGTGTGGAAATTTCAGGAGTTCGAGTGTGGCAAGTGCAAGAAGAGGAAGAGATACGGTGGAGAGATAAAGAGGACTAATCGGAGTGGTCCGAGCTGGGGCCGGCAGCCATGGCCACCGCTTTCCGACCCATCGTGCACTGTGCATGTGTGCTTGTTTTGTGGTGAGTGTGTTGTGACTAATTACTCCAATAATCATATGTGTAATAATTTTCCTGGCTACATAAATTAAGGGGTTGA